>PNEQ01095410.1:24354-46937 GCA_003012365.1 Medauroidea extradentata | reverse complement strand
TCGTACGTTTAAGGCAACTCTACAGACACCCGTGTTCAGAAAATCGCGATAATATTATCTCGATTTTCTTGGAGGAAGATAATTCGTGGTGAAACACAAGCTACTTTATCGAGATTAAAATGGAAGATTAACTTGTAATCTCGATAATGTAATCGCGATTTTCTACAAAGTTAATCTTGCGTGGTGAAACCGGCCCTTAGGCTATCAATAATGTAGATATTAAAAGAGTTTTCATTCAGACCTTAAATTAAAAAAGGAAAATGCAAATATTTATACATTATGCAAACTCATATTTTAACTAGATATTTTTTCCAGAAAGAACCCAGGAATAACACGAAAAAAACCCAGCAAAACCCGAAAAAAAAACAGTGAAACCCGAAAAAAACCCTGCGTTTTATAATAAAAACCCAAGTGGGTTGGGCTTTTTTTAAAAAAATACCCAATTTTTTAAAACACTGATTTTATTTAAGTCAACGGTTATTTTGAGCTATAACTATAAACATACTTCTTTCTTTAATACAGTCATAAATTCTTATACTTAAGACGACAGCTATATTTTAAAAAATCTTTATTACCAAAATATTAAAATCAACCTATCATTCTACGTTTTGTTATACATTTACCATTCTGCTATTCAAAACCACATAAACGAGTAGACTTAGATTTTCTGGGTAGCATTAATCCAAATACATTCACTTTACGAACAAACTGAAAACACATTTACAACTTACTTTCCTTTTTAAATTTTTCTTCAAAAAAATCACAACACACGTTAAATTCATCGTTACGCTGGTGTACAAACATGTATAGTTGTAATTAGCGTGTCCAGAAACCACTGCATATAAGAACTCCATGCGAATCCTGGGCTAGGTTGGAGGCGACAACCTTAGAAGCAAAATGCACGATGACATTCTAAACGCACAGTGTGGGAAAAATTGTACGAAGAAAGTCCTCTATTGCACTCCTCGTACAGGTATTATTTAACGTATGTTACGTCAAGAAAACGTAGAATCATGTTTGGACAGCTCGGGATTTGAACCTGCGCCCATAATATGTAGGTCAGAACCACGGTCGTAGAAGAACAGGTCTGGACACTCGCCTATCTAACAATGTATTTTGCTTGACCCCCTTGTTGTTTGACTGTAGTTCGTCAAGTTACCGAGAATGTCGTACTTTTTAGCGCTGTTTTCCGGGCGGTCGGACTCAAACTCCGCCCACTTTTTTCCATTGTTAAATTTATAAAGATTGCTGGAGCCTTTTCTTAAATTTGTGAGCGAAGAAAGTATTTCATAAATTGATAAAAAATACGTTTTGATAAATTGTTTATCTTAGCGGAAAGGAAGTGGGCGGAGTTTAGTCCGACCGCCGTAACATCAGCGCCAATAAAACACAATTTTCTCGGTAACTTGGTGAACTACAGCCAAACAACAAGGGGGTCAAGTTTCCAGGCGAGTGTCCAGACCTGTTCTTCGACGACCGTGGTCAGAACAGTAGTAGTGAGATATCTGTGGGACTAACTACAGTGCTAGAGATGTTGCCACAATGTGCATGTAAAATATCATCGTAGAACATGTTCCATAGATAGCCCAGGATTCGCGTAGTGTGCTTGATACACGATAGTTTCTGGACATCCTATATATTACACCCAAACTATGCTGATGTTTCCCCGTAGTAAACGATGATTTGTGTAAGCACAAGAGCGAAACTGAGACGAAGCTACCAGCAGCTCACGACAGACAAAACCACAAAATCATTTACCCACGAAACAGCCGGGTGTTTCTCTAAACAAACATAACGACACCCTACACAGTATTCACAAGACGTGGAACACAAACAAGCGTAACATTTACCAACGATCAACTAGTATGAAGCAGTAATTTTAAGGGCGCCGCCTACCTACGCGCTAGAAGCTTGGAAATGACGGAGCAGTAAGGTCGACCTTGAACGCGCATCAAATGCCGCATCGCCTTAACGAGCCAAGCTCTGGACTAGCGTGCAAGGTTCCCGCCGAGCCGTTTTTACTATGGTACACTAAGCGGTGACCATATAATTTTATTGGTGGAAAGTCCGTAACGAAGTTCAAATTATGTTCTTATACGAATTACACATACATCCGGTTAGTACATTTTGAAGTAAGGCAGTCTAAAAATGCCGTTTTTAAACGCATTCGTAGGCTTGGAAAGTGTTTTTAATTAGCATAGTGTCTTAACAATGAAGTTCCGATCTTGTATGAGGTGTGCTTTCTTTTAGTACGTTGACACAATATGCACACGTGGAATTGTTTCGCATAAAGAACCTGTTAAACTGTGTTTCTTGGCGGTACGTGATTGAAGGTGTCAAGTTTCTTGTACCTTTCACGCCAACCTCTAAGTTTACGAAAATCTGTAAACCGTGTCGTAAGGTGGTTGCTGAAATCTACAACCTGCCCTTACCTGAAGAGATCCAAGAAGATCGAAACACGGGTATGTCATTCTTATCCTTGGACGGCCTTACGGTTAGGATAAGAATTGGGATTGACCAATTGCTATATTCCCACCGTAGCGGGTGGTGTATCGAGCGGAGCTCACTACATCCTAAAGATATACCCATGAACATGAAATTATCAGCTGTTAGGTCTCCGACCGATTCTCACCTCTAACGGGGTGGTTTCCGAGTTGTTGAGTCCCAAACGGTCAGGGTATCAGTATATTGCTGGTCTTCCTGTAGCGTTATGCTTTGTCATGTTCGTTTCGACTTCAGAGAACCTGTTTACGAACACACTGCAACACATTTGAAGCGTGGGGTGGGCGGCCGCCTTAAGGGCGCGGTCTACCGCAATTTTCATCATCATTATTTTATTTTGTATTTGTACCAGATATATTTTTCCTTATTTAAGACACAAAATGAGACTAAATTTGGCTCTTAAGTAATTTTTTTATCTCTTCCATTTTTCGCGTAATTGCTTGTTAAAGTCATATTTTGCATGTTTCCGTTTTAACGACTACGCTAATACCAACTGATATACCATACTCAAAAAAATCACAGTAGATAAAGACATTGCAGGCTACAATGACATGCCCGTAAAATTAAAGAATAAAAATTATTTGTATTTAAAAAAATTATTAAATGTTTAAAATTTTTATATTCAGTTTCATCATTTTTTAAAAATTCAAATAATTTTTATTCTTTAATTTTATGAGCATGTCATTGTAGCCTGCAATGTCTTAATCCACTGTGATTTTTTTGAGTTTGATAAATCAGTTGGTTTTAGTGTAGTCGTTAAAACGGAAACATGAAAAATATGACTTTAACAAGCAATTACGCGAAAACTATGAGAGATAAAAAAATTTCATAAGAGCCAAATTTAGTCACATTTTGCGTCTAAAATAAGGGAAAAAATATCTGGTACAAATGAAAAATAAAAAATGGTGCTGAAAAATGCGGTAGCCGCGCCCTTAAGGTCGTTGGACCCGTAAAAATTCGACATTTTGTATTTCTGCCAAACACTGTTCAATTTTTACACATCAGATAACATGTCATTTCCCCAAATAAAAAAAATTGGTCTCATAGTTTTAGCATAATCACATATCACAGTCACAAAATGGCAGTTGCGGTGTAGCCAAAATAATAACAAATAATTAACTTGCAGAAACAAGATAATTAATTATGATAGGCTACTTAATAATGTGAGCTACTTCAAGACATTTTTGTACACACTAAGCGATACATTTTTTTTTTGTATTTCTTAAAAATTGATGAAAATGAGTACATTTTTGCATAATTTTGACTTTTGGCTACTACTAAAATTTTCAAAACTAACTTTTGTCAAACATGTCATTAAATGCATTGATACACTGACTTTCAGTTCCCGTAATTTTTAATTCATTAGTTCATTACTTTTTTTCTTTCTATACCGCATTGGCCATTTTGTGACTTTGATAGATTTTTTTTTGCTGCGTATATATTTTATCAGCGGACGCTTACTTGTATAGCACGATGCTTTACTTTCAAGTAAAAAATTTAAAACTGTTTTTTGAAAAATAAGGGTTCGAAACCACAAAATTTACATAAATGGAAAACTGTTATTTTTATAATTTGTCACATGATACTTAGGCCGCTATAGTAACAGAATTTCAAAAATACTCGCGGTTTTCATTTGAAAATTATTGTAACATCCGTAAACCTCTCTCGCATAGAATTTCGAATAGTAAAGTTATTTTCCAAGCAAAATGCGGGTATTTTTGAAATTAGGTTATTATTAAGACCAGGACACTATCGTATTAAAATGATAAAAATTACAGTTTTCATATTTGTAGATTTTGTGGTTTCAAGCTCTTATTCTTCTAAAAACAGTTTTTCGTTTTTTTACTCGAATGTAAAGCATACTGCCGCATAGTGCTACACAAATAAACGTCCGCCAATAAAATATATGAGGGGCTCGGGTGTAAACCATGGTAAGTAGCATTTTCATGAAAACCAATGCGATGCATGTACAGTATGGTAAGTGAAGTTTGGAGCAGGTTGATGCAAAGAGTACGCAAGTCTGACAACAGATGGCAGCAGGAGTAGCAATTGTTTCTATGGTAACTACCGCTTTCTGCAAGTAAATAATGGTATGTGAGGAAAATGGCTGCCAAGCGGTGCCTAGATTTTGGTGCAATGCCACACAAATTCAGTGAATATGCAAACAGTGAATGTGCAAGTAGTGAAATTGAAGTGGGATATGATTCCGACAAAGACCCGGAATATGATCCGGTAGGTAAACAGCGAAAGATAAACGCAGAAAGTGATGCAGAGGTACGTTTTTATAATGACAAATAAAATAAACACTTCAGCATGTAAAATATGGTATGTACTGTAGATACCATTGTTTACTTGATACACTTGGTATTGGAAGCACAAACGTCAAAAACAATGCTGAAATGAGTTATCTTGTAATTATTTATATTTAAATACGTCAAAAGTATTACATACTACAGTATGATTAGGATCCGTATGTTAAAAGTGTCCTAGGCAGTAATGAAATAAATCTGACACGTAGATACCCATTTATACATGCTACATTTAATTAATATTAGTACTATCCTTCTACCTTTTATTATTTTTACAAGTATTCTGTAAGATCTAACCCAAACAGTAAGCATATGTTTTTAAAAGTGTTTGAAAGCCTAACAACGTTGTTATTCCAATTTTTTTTAACAAACATATATTTTTTAAACATTCAATAACAAAAGTGAAATCAAAAACCATGTAAAAATTATTTTAATAAGAAAAGTTTTTAAAATATTTGAAGTTAGACATTATCTTCTTTTTTTTTTTTAGTTTGTGAAATGTAAGTTATAAATTCGTGTTCCAAATAGCAAATCATGTTATACATAACAAATACATTTTGAATGCTGATTTTTGCAAGTGTTTAGTTTCAGAACCATTCTGTTAACAGATCAAATATGATGTAAAAGCTCTAAGACGAGTGGTACAGCGCTAGACAATCTGTTCGTGCATTCCAAGATCTAGGTTATATTCCAATAGCATACCGTGGCATTTAGTTTATTTATTAGTATTTTTTCACTTTCTGAACTTAAAATAAATCAAACTATAAATAATATTGTTTACAAAGTCTAGAATTTAAGCTGATGGGGGAGGGGGAGCATTAAAACGAAAATGAGATTTGGCTCTTGTAACATTACTAACATTGCTATTTGGAGAACAATAGATCGCAACACATAACTGCTTAAATTGCACAATAAGTGTAGTCTACTAGATGCTTTTAAATGTAACGGTCGTAATTATCTACTATACCGTCAATGTTTTAATGAATTCCTGTGTTTATTATAATGTAGCTTGTTTGCCAATGATGTTTGCAGTGCTTTTGTCAGCACCGTTGTCTTATAAGAATCTCTGTAGTAATTTTTAACAGTTATACTATGAACGTGATTCGTCCCCAGGTTTTTACATACATCCATTTGTACAAGTCTTCACATAAAAAACTTTAGATCTCCGCGAGGCCTTGGGCCTACTTTGAAGATGTTCAGAGTTAGCAATAATCAATAATGTTGAGTGTTTTAACTGTCATATTCATGTATTTTTTGTCAATATTGCGTAAACACTTTGGAACTGGATCAATAAATTAAAATTTATGTGTTTGAACAACTTACAGAGTGAACATTGAATACGAAAACTTGAGCCCTTTTTAAGGATGTTCCAGTGTGAAATGAAACTAAGTTAGTTTTACACACATTAATTGTGAGCATATTTTCCTCTTAAGACTCTTTTTTTCTTGTGTAGTTTTTCTTTTACCAGCCAGTTAGTTATGCCTTCATACACCTTTCAAAAACCATAAAATTTTAATACAATATGCAGTCCAAATATGGGCCAGATAACAACAAAATACACATAAAAATAAAACTCACAAATTAATTTTTTAAACAAAGTAGAAATCTGAAAACTATTTTGAGAATTTTAACATTATTCTTTTAATAATACAAAGCAATTTTATTGTAGCTTTTTAATGTAGCCCATGACGTGTAAATTCACTCTGAAATTAATTTTATTATGTTTGTTTGCTGTTGTGGGGAATATGAGGCTTAACATGCGAAACGAAAGCTACATGAGTAATTTTTATAAGAGTAAAATGTACACGCATATAATATCTACGAAACTTTATTTCGTTAAAAATCAAGTAAAATTATTTTTTTTACACATGAATGGTTTTTAATCTCCCTTCATGGGAAAAATATTTTCTTTTGCATTTTGGTACCTATTTACACATTACGTCATGTTTCGTTGTTACCGAACCACATCAAACAATATTATCAATATACGTAACTTTGTTTTCTGGCAATTCCAGTTGTAGGCATTAAAATATGATTGTTAGTTAATGGTATTTTTTAAAAAGCAAAAATTAGTGTTGCGTATATAATTTTCAGGCAACATCTCACTGTACACTATCTGATGCCATTGCAGAGCAAGTTGATGACAGACGAGGTAGGAAAAGGAAAAGGCAGGTAAATAATCAGATCATGATTCAAAGGCAACGTAATCGCGGAGAAGAATATGTTTCAAGAAGGGGAAAAGGGCGAATTGTTCACAAAAACTACCAGGACCCGACTGCAAATGCAAAAGAAAATATTTTCAAATTGTGACACCTGAAAACTGAAACAAAATTTTTTCAGACATTTGGGGAATGGGGTGTTATAATCTCCAAACAACTTATTTGTTTGGATGTATCAAGAAGGAAAGTATAAAACGAAAAACAAAGAAGACCTTCAGTCCTTCCCGACGTTCTTGCACTGTAAGTTACTCTGTTATGGGACTAGCCGGTGAAAGACATCAGGTCTGCAAAACTGCATTTTTAAACATCCATGGATTGCAGCATAACAGAGGTCGTGTCAAAAATTTACTGCAAGTTTAAGCAATAGAATAGTGTCACCCCCAGCGATAAGAGAGGCAAGCACGATAAACATCCAGTGAAGTTCTCTACAGGAGACGTAGCTAATGTAAGGGAATTTATCTATAAACTTCCAAAGTACACAAGCCATTATTCTCGTGATGACAACCCAAGTAAAGTCTGCATGTCAATGGAATACACAGTGGAATCATGCTACGCACATTACAAGGAAGAATGTCATGAAAATAAAAATAGTCCTGTGTCGAAGGACAAATTCCGAAGGATTTTCACAGAAGACTACAACATTTCATTCAAAAGTCAAAGTATGACCATGATACAGCAACTGAAAAGCAATTACAGCAGAAACAAGAGCTTCATCATAGGAAGGCACATGCAGGGCAAGATGCCATTAAAACAGCAACTAAGCTAGCAGAAAAACTAATAATTTATGCGATTACATTTGATCTGCAACAAGCTCTACCCACTTCTAAACTTTCAACAGGCCCAACATTCTATAAAAAGATGTTTTGCTATAATATGAGTGTTCATTCTCTAGGGGACGGTCAAGGACACTTCTATATGTGGGATGAAAGTATTGCTGGCAGAGGAGCCGACGAAATTGGGAGCTGTTTATTAAAGCATTTTGAAGTAAACAATATCAGGGGTGAAAAAATAATTGCCATATCTGATAACTGCTGTGGCCAAAATAAAAATTTGACCATAATCAGTACCTGGTTATGGATTATTGCAGAAGGTTGGTTTAAAACACTTGAACATGTCTTTCCTCAGGTGGGCCACACAATGTTGCCCTCCGATCGAGATTTTGGGATTGTTAAAAAATATGTGCGGTCACATTGTCAGTTCGTTTACACATCTCAGCATTTGGTTACAATTTTGAAATCTTGTCAAAAGAAGCGTCCTTTCGTTGTACACGAAATGAAGCAAGAAGATTTTGTCGAAATTTAACCAAAGCACAGTCACGACATCTGGCATGAAGTTTGGGATCAAGTCAGCAGTTCGTATGATGTTATCTTCTGAAGGAGATGGAAGCTTCATTCATGTTGCTGATACCTACATTGGAAGTACAGAACCTTTGTCACTGAGGAAAAAAGGACGACCTCCTAGTTTCCTGGAGAATTTCCTAGGAAATCTTCCCAAGAAATACGACACTGCTACACGTATTGAAGCAATAAAACTGAGCGACGTCATGTCTTGTCTTCCCTGGATATCTCCAACTTTTCATGAATACTACAAAAAATTACAACCAACAATAAGTTGAGCACTAATCTGTTCTTTTTTTCATTGCTTTTGTGTACAGTGTTCATGATGATACAGGATTTTATGTGTTGATTGAAGTAACAAAATTAATTTCAAGCCGCACCATTTATGTTACATAATATTGGTATAATCCGAAAAAAAAAATCACTTTTTATTACTAAGCTAACTTTGCGTGCACTTATAATGAGAAAACAATGGCAAGCATATTTTTATCAGTTGCCTAGTTCTATAACCACATTAAAATTTTTAGTAATTTTTGCTACTACTTATTTTTACTGCAAAAACTTATAACATGATATAAAAATTATACTTTAAATCAGACTATTGGTTTCTTGGCTTCAGTACACTGGCAAAAAGACATTGAACTTAAACCTGAATATGATGAAGTATAAAAAAATATGCTTTACGTAATGTACTAATATATTATATGTTTTATTTTTATGTATGTTTTAAAATTTATATAGTCGCAAAGTGTTGTCTGGTTTTTACCTCGTAAAGAACTGAAATTTTCGTATTTGTGCATGTAAAATATGGTAACTGCTTACAAGTGTGCGTTGTAAACAATGGTATCTGCATAAATCAGTGTGCATACGTTTTGTAATTAAATAATTTTTGGGCATTAAAAAAATATTTATCACACAACATTCACATAATTTCTGTTTTGATGCCCTATGAAATGTATACCATTTGATAATATTAAAATAATGTTAAAATTATTGTTGCAGGATTTTTCTAAAAGTAAAATATGCTATAACTCAAAACTAACAAAGTGCTACTTACCATGGTTTACACCCGAGCCCCTCATATACTAGGCAAAAAAATCTCATCGAATTATGATGAGTAATTCAGATTTTATTGACGACTTGAGTAATCCAGTCGCCCGCTCGAAATCGTACCTTCCCACACCCCTTAAGAGTTAATGGACCTGGCGCGTCAACCGTGCTGTAGCGATGCACGGAAAATGTTTTTCTTGTATAACTACTAAACATATTCATAATACCTTTATCTACGAAAACTGTGTCAAACTGTGTCCCTGTGATTTTAAAAATGCCGTCCGCTAGTTGGAAACATGATTTCCAAGCTCCTCGAAAGTGATAAAAATGACTTTTCCACGATGCTGTATCTGAGAATATATCAACCGTAATCGTAAAACTAATTCATAGAAACCTGCATTGTACTTTACCTCATACTTTCCACACGTAAAATAACAGGGTCATCGCTAGAAGTTCAGTTGAAAATCTGTTCCTACGAAAACACTGCACGTTGGTTTAGTACTCCGCGTCTAGAGGCGATGAGGGGTTTGACGGACGTGTTATATTCCACTTATGGCTATCCCCTTTCCCGTGCCTCGGAAAAAGAAAAAAAAAAGCTAGCGTCCACGAACTCTTCAAGGGCGTGGTTAACCTCAGTTTTCAACGTCTTTTATTATTTTTATATTTGTACCAGATACTTTTTTCTTATTTTATACATAAACTAGCAGTCGCCCGCGGCTTTGCTAGCGAGTATTATTCGTAAATGGTAATGTTTACTTTAATTAAAAAACCTCTTTGTATACAAGATTGGTACTTCACTCATCAAGTGTTAGAATGTTGAACTAATCCTGCAGCAGGATAAGTAGCTATGGCTGTCCACGCGAAAAGTAGTCTTAAGATTGTCCCTGCCACTAACAGCGACTTCGCCTGGGCCTTATTTGTATCCCTGCCAATTTGACGTTGTGGGGTAGTTACAGTCACCTAAAGTAAGAGGTTAAACGAATGAAAAACATCTGATTTACCCTGTTCACAACCATTGGTGACGGTGCCCTCAATTATATATTTTCAAAACATTCACTTGAACTTAAATGCCACTACAAAGTTTCAGTGGGTAAAGGTTTCGCAGAAACGTATTTGGTGCCCCAAACTTGAGATTAGTGGGATTATATATCGTCGGTTTACTGTCAAAAGTGACAAAGTCAAAATGTGATAAAATTATAAAAATGTTAGGAATATGTATATGTTGTTCACGAACAATTGCCAAGTTTAAAGTATATTCGTAGTTTCGTACTGTTGTGTCACAGTATAATAACATACCACATTTTTGTTAATATCTACAATTCAATAGTGATTTTAAACAACATAACATGCATGACTTAATCAGTTTTCGCAGTATACCGACGATATGTCAGCTAATGTTGTAGAGGAAACTAAGTGGAAAGCGAGCTGCAATTTCACCCCTTCTAAACGACTACATGTAAACTGCTCTAATTCGTTCTCCCTTGTAGTTTTTGTGTGTTAGAATTGAACGTTCGCACGCAGCTTTGAACGAAATTCGAGCCCAGAACCTCCCGTAATTTAGACCTAAGTAACAAACAACTGCGTCACGTAACGTCGAAATAATTCGTGAAAAAAAAATTTAATTTAAAAATGTCCCGGGATCAAGAGGTTGTACAACGCCACATATCAATAGGTTACTGTAGAGTGAAACTCCTGTAAAGGTTATTTCTCGCTGCTCGTTTCGGCTTTTCTGATCGTCTGCCTTATGTTGACCAACTTAGTTTTATTCTTAATAATCACGTTATCTTATAAAGTAAAAAAACGTACATATGCATATATTTTTAAATACTTACGTAAATATTTTAGATTCACATCTTAGACATTTGTATAAGTATCCAATTGAAGTGTAAATCACATCGCTAGGCCGTTCAGTCGAATCAAAACCGATCATTCACTAAAAAACATATATCACCCCTACACAGTACTGAGAAATCGAATTTCGAAAAATCTTAAAACCGTTTGCTATCATTTCTGTAATCATCAACCTGAAGCAAAAATTAATTGTATATCTCGACGGGTTCGATAGATATCGAGGATTTATCTAAAACACATTCATGGTCTTTTCACCACCTAAGAGAGTAAATTTCGAAAAACCCTTTAATCACGTTTTTGAACACTTTATTGATGTCTCGCGGACGTGAAAAACACAACATTAGCCCGCTGGGTTCAAGACATATCGACGATTAATTGTAAACACTTTTCACCCCTTTTCACCTCCTTAGGTGGCGAATTTCGAAAATTCGTGAAATTAGTTTTCACGTATATGAGTAAGCATCAATCCTAAACAAAAATGACGTCGCTATACAAAAATTATTGGGATCGATATATATCGACAGAGAATCGAAAACACATTTTACCCCTTTTTTAACCGGTTTAGGGCCGAATTCGGAAAATATATTTTAGTGGTACTTGGCATACTTACAAAAGCACCAATTTAAAGCAAAGAGCACTTCGATATGTCGATTGGTTCTATAGATATGGAGGGATAATCGAAAACACATTTCACGTATTTTCACCCCCTTAATTAAAGAATTTAGAAACGTCTTAGAGTCCTGTCATAGACATTTGTATACATAACCAATTAAAGTAAAAATCATTACGATAGCCAATTGTGGTTCAAAGATATAGACGATTCATAAAAAACACATTTTGCCCCTTTTTACTGCCTGGGGGTCGAAATTAAAAAAAAAACCTAAAACTACTTTTTGGGTATTTACGTAAGCAATATTTTGAAGTGAATATCATCTCTCTATCCCGAAGGATTCGATAGATATCGATAGTTGATTGGAAACACATTTATGGTCTTTTCACCCCCTTAAATGTTGAATTTCGAAAAATCCTTCAATTGGCTAATATGCATTTTTACGAGTGTCCTATTAAAGTAAAAATCACGATGATAGGCCGTCAGGTTCGAGCTCTATCGACGTTTCTTCGGAAACACATTTCACCCCTTTTCACCCCCTTAGAGGTCGAATTTCGAAAAATCTCTTCTTAGTGCTCGCCTACGACCTGAGGGAGAACCCCCACACAAAATTTCACGATTCTAGGACCAGTGGTTTGGACTGCAGTTTGATATGTCAGTCAGTCAGTCAGCTTTCATTTTTATATAGAGAGAGAGATTGTGATTAAATATTCCTCTTAGGAAATTTGTATATCTCTCATAGTTTTTGCGTATTTAATCACAATTTATGTCTAAAATAAGAAAAGAAATATCTGGTACAAATATAAAAATAATAAAGATGTTGAAAACATATGTGAACCACACCCTTAAGGGGGCAGCCTAGATGGCGCTCGAACTGCGTGCAGCGTATTCGGAGTTACGTTTTTTCTCAGAGACCAGTAAACATGCGTCCACAATGCCTATCTGCGAAAATAAAACACACTTCAGACTGCTTGTGAATGTTACTTTCAAGACATCACGCACATTGAAAGCATTATTTTAAATCCCTCAAACTAGGCTAAAATCTGCTTTATCGCGCGCTTGTTTCTCAAGACACATGTAACGAATTTGTTCGAAACTGATGTCTATACAAGAACATTGGACTTCTCTGCAGTGACGCATTCAATTATAAAGTCCCATAGTAAGAACGTCACGGCGGGAACACTGCGCGCGTATTTACGACTCTGGGCGTAGAGGCGATATTACAATACATGTGCCGGCCGACGTCGCTCGTAGCGCCTCTTCGATTTTCGCCTCGTACATACAAACAAACCCTTCACCAGACAGCAGCCTTAAAGAGCCGTATACAGCAAGAGCTATATTTCGCGTCTGTAAGGGCTAGACTGGCTCATGCGTCAACAACTATATCGCCCTTATGCGCGGGGTGCGATTAAGGCGGGAAGTGTTTCGGTCGTTGGTTTTTTCCTACGGGACTCCATGCGGTGACTACGTTATTTTATTTATGTAAAGTGTAAAATAAAGTCCAGCGCGTGCGTCTTCACTTTCATTTTACGATTTCGGTTGGTATTTTTTACATGACAGCAGTCTCGAAAAAGCCGTTACTTTTGGCCATTTTGAGGTGCCTTGAAACAACGTTTCTAATCATGATATCTAGAAAACAAAAAAAAGAGCAGCATAGTTTGAAATGTGTTTTATTTTTGTACATAAAGGCATCAAACATACGTTTCGTAGATTCTATTAGAAAAAAATGTACTTACCACACTGCACTAACGCTTATGATACGAAAAAATTAACTAAAACAAATATTTTAAGGAACCATCACCTTACAACAACACCACTGTACTAAAGTTGCGTGGACAGTTACTAGGGACAGGGAAATTTCGCAAGTTCATTGACCTGCATGTTAGAATCAACTATCCTATACATACTCAAGTCCCGACTATTTGTCCACTAGCTGCTACTCAGTGGAACAACTGACAATGAACGAATATACGGGACTTGAGTATGCATAGGACACTGGATTCTAACATGCAGGTCATTGAATACCCGAAAGTTGCCTGTCCCTAACAATTACTACTGGAACTGATATCACTCAAAATATAAAAAGAGGGCCAACTACACAGAGTTGGTGTTTCCATGCATTTCCCTTCTAATGGCGTGACCTAGGCGATCCGGGTTCGATTCCTGGCGGGGTTGGTCTCCGGATTTTCGCATATGGGAATCGTGCTGGACGATGCCGCTGGCCGATGAGTTTTCTCGGGGATCTCCCGTTTCTCCCGACCCGTTCATTCCGGCGCTGTTCCATACTTATCATGCCACTCTCACCAGCGCTGAAGACCTCGATATTAAGTGCTGACCAATATCTCGTCGCTTCTTCACTCACTAATGTCGTTCTTCCAGTACAGGATACGTACAAGTAACACCAAGGGTGTACACCATACCCCTGTCTTTATTGTCACACCATCAACTGACGGACGGTTAAAGAGGGGAGTGGGTGGGGTTTATCGTGCAAGCGTGTAAGGATCGAAGGGACAAGGGAAAGGCTCGCGGAAGTGGCGTAAATTAGTAATGCAGGTCGCTGTAAAGGCGCGGAGTGACGCAAGGCGCAGAGCACAGCAAGGAGTCAGTAGGTTATCGAGAGCGAGGGTGTGCAAGCCAGCCTGCTGGACCACTTTCCCCGTGCCACAAGTAGGCACTGCTACTATCCAGCCACGGTAGCTCGCGCCACAACACTACTGTGCGATCAGTGCAACTAGTACCAAGTCGCCCGCTTACCGTCTCCTCTGAATAATAATCGCAACATGTATGTTTCTGAGGCCTTAGATGTAGGCCTGCAGTGAAATACATTCACTCAGTCCATAAAAGACAAATTTGACAACTGACAGGACACAGATCGAATGAAAGAAAAATATTAACGGCTTCAAACGTGCCATCACTTCCGTCAGTAACTCGGTTTTTAAAGTAACAAAATTATTATTTCGAGATGTAAGGTACACTTTATTGTTTAACGACATAAAGACATCTTGTTGTCTACGTACATGACAAGTTAAAAATTTACATTACACAAAAAAATGTTTACTTTGAGTCAAAAGATTTAATCTGGAATCTAAATTCGTACTTATTTCAAAAATTAATCTAGAAATTATGATACAATGTTAATTAACTCGTGGTAGAGTTCCCCAACGGAGACGTGAGCTGGTAAGGCTGTTGAAGTGGGGAAAAAACGTGGTTTTATGTTTGTATGAGGTAGTCATAGTTTTATAACAGATACCTGCGAGTACAGTTTCTCCTTATAAAAAATAGCTCGGCCAGTTTTCCCGCTATGGCATTTCAAAGTCAAAATTTACGTGTTTTACTTCATGCTCTCTGCGAAACGAAATAAAATAAATCACATAGAAACTAAATGCCACGGGCTACTCTCGGGCTACTGCTTGACGTATAGAAAAAACTTTTTTTTTTTGTATTTAAGAAAAATACTTGCTAAACGTACACAAAATAACTCCAAATTTCACGATTTTTGTTGTAGGCCCTACATACAAAAATATTGTATAAGGTTTTATATAATTTAAGCTGCAGCGCGTGACATACAGTTGTAATGTGAATTTTTTTTCATTAAATTATGTGCATGAAGTAAAAACATGCAAATTATGATTCTGAAACGACATTATGGGAAAACTGGACGAGGTAAATATTTTTAAATAGGAAAATGTACTGGCAAGTAACGTATACAAAACTAAAACTATTTCATACAAATATAAAATTATTACTTTCCCGCTTAAAAAACCTTTAGTAACGTGTTAGATAGCCTATGTCCAGCAGGGATTTCGTTCTATTGTTTTTCTATGGGCCTTTAAGCGGCGAATACAAATATAGATAAATATCAAGTTTAGCTATATACTTATTGTGTTATCAGCCAAACTATTGATTTTAGACATATAGTTTACTGATGAAAAAGGTTTCTATAGGCCGTTCGGAATAAAGTGAACACTAAATATTTAACCTTTGAAAAATATCACTAGCTGTTACTACATATAATTCAACATTACCGATAGTCACTTTACTGCTTGTATGGTTGACAACGAAATAACACAACATAGTTCCGTGTTTATTCGTAATTAAATACAACAATACTGAAACAAAATCAACCGACAGCGATATAATTGGATTTTATAAAATTAATAAACTTCTTTTTATCAAACTATATATGTACCTATCGACTGAACAATTTATCTTAGACGCGCAAACATAAAGTGACGTGTCCAGAGAAGTTAGACTTTTCCCGTCGTTAGCCGTTGCACGCGGAAAGATACGAATTTGCTGGAAATAGATCTTTAGCAGGGCTTTTTCGAGTGCTCACTTTATTCCGAACTGCCTATAGTGACATTCTCAGTAAATAAATGCTACGTTTAAAACATTTTTTGCTAGGTTAGGGTTTTTAGGTTAGGTTGTTAGGTTAGTTTACATTAATTTAAGTTAGTTTAAGTTAGTTTAGGTTAATTTAAGTTAGTTTAGGTTAATTTAAGTTAGTTTAGGTTAATTTAAGTTAGTTTAAGTTAGATTAGGTTCGTTTAGGTTAGATTTGGTTAGGTTAATTTAGATAACCTAACCTACCTAACCTTACATTAGGTTAGGTAAAGTTAGGGTACCTAACATAACCTAACCTAATCTAACTTAACCTAAACTAACTGAAACTAATGTAAACTAACCTAACCTAAAAAAACCTACCCTAACATTTTTTTTTTACGTAGGACTACTTAGAACGCCACTAGAAACATTTTTCATTAATAACAATAGTTTGACCGGTACACGTAGTAGCTAAACTTGATATTTACCCAAATATAATTTGGTAAAATAAGACGTAAAATCGAAAGAAAGCTTCAATTTTAATTCATGAAACAGTTCATTTTCCAGATACAGCGGTTTGAAAAGGTTTATTTTATTTATTTATTTTTCATTTCGTGGGGTCCCAAATGTTTCAAATAGATATCGCGCCGCATCTTTTAAAACATCAGCATATACTGTTAAGTGTTTAAGTAACTGACTACAGTTGCAGCAGTTTCGCGTACAACACAACAAGTGTGACATGCTCCAACACCGAGATATGTTGCTTTTATGCTTGTTTCCTCGTAATTAATTATTAAGAATTTTGCTTTATTCAGAGTCATTACACGCTACAGTACTTAACAGATTTTTATAAGTTTACGTTTGCTTTATGTCAGTCATAATTTCTGATGTGAGACTGAAAAACCTTAATATCCAATGTGAGACTGAAAAACATAACTAATTAGTTAATCCCTCATTACGATTTTCAAAATCACAACAGTCCTGATGAACGGATTTTGATCGGCATTTAAATACATTAAGATATTTTATATGCGTTTTGGCTGTGGTTATTAATATTTAATACAAAAGCTACGATGTGAAAAAATTAACTAATCAAATATTTTATAGAAACTGCCACCTTAAAACATCACTGTACAGTAGCGTTCACAATTACCAGTAGAACTAACATCACTTAAAATACACAACCTATTCAGTGTTGGTGTTTTTATAACATCACTTCTAATACTGAGACCTAGGCGATTCCCGGCGGGGTCAATCCCAGGATATTCGCATTTGGAGATCGTGCCGGACGATGTCGCTGGGTTTTCTCGAGGATCTCCCGTTCCCTGGCCTGTTCGTACCGGCGCTGTTCCATACTTATGCCACCATCACCAGCGTTAAAGACCTCGATGTTAAGTGCTGACCAAGATCTCGTCGCTTCTTCACTCACTAATGCCGTGTTCCCAGTAGCCTACAGGATACGTACAAGTAATACCAAGGATGTACGCCACACTCCTGTCTTCATTGTCACACCATCAACTGACGGACAGTAAAATAGGGGAGGGGGGGTTATAGTACAGGCGAGCGAGCCACGGGAAGCCTGTAAGCCTGTCCAGTGGCTTGCGCATAGAGGCGATGAGGCGTGTGATACGTGGGCTTGGATCGCACTAAAGCTGCAGGGCTGGACTTACTCGTCTGTGTGGATAGTGGAGGGTAGATATACTGGCCACTATCCATGCATGTTTGTCAAGCGTGGAATGAGCTCCCAGCAGAAATAAGAACCATAAGAAGCCTGCATTGTGCTTCAAAAACTATTTTAAATAAAGAAAGTACTTTTCAAGCAACAGTCGTAACTTGAAAATTCTTGTTTCCCATAGTTTTTCTCGTGTTTTTATTTAATATTAGTAATAATTTCTTTAAATTTACATTTTGCATGTTATTATATTTTAAAACAAAATGTATTGCTTCAAAGCGTTTGCACTAGATCATATGTTATTAGAACATAAGTGATTTTTTTTCTTTTATGCAAAATTGACTTTTTTTAACCAATTGTATTTCCTATAAATGGATATAGCTGCATTTGTAAAACCAAGTTTCATCAATTTATCACTGTTCATATTTTTAATTTGTTAATAACTTTATAATGTATAAAAACAATGGTTAAATGTGATAAAAGGCGTATGCCTTAATTTCGCCCTGTAAAACCTAAGACGTGAATAAAATACAATAAATATACACGCCTGTATGTAGGAGGGAGTAGCCACGCGACTGCAGTACAGCATTTATGAACGCTGTACAGTGCATATAGAACATTTTTTTAATAAATAAACTGGTCAGTTTCACAGCCAAGTGTTACAACCTATACACTGAATACTTATGCAGTTGACTTTGCGTATCCGTTAAAGGCCGGTCCACACGCAACGTTTTGAGCAACGATTTACCTGCGCAGTTCAAGTCGTTGCAGACAGACGTAGCGTATAGACAGGGAAACTGGGCAGTTTTGTGAACTGCGCGGAGACGGTGTTGTCAAGTCGAGAACTGAAGGCGAGAGCATTAATAACCGCGCAGTTTTCGTGGCCTGCACAGACTTACCAGAGCGTGTGGGCACTTGCTCAGTCTTGTCCGTACAAGGGACTCAGTTCTCACTCGGCATTTGTGCCGGATAGCAGGTTACTGGTCAAAGATGACAGATTTGCGACAGTGTACACGTGCATTTCTAGCGGAGTTCATTGATCTCAAGACATATCTCTGTTTGTGGCGGGTCAAATCAAAATAATACAGCGATAGGGACAAACAGTCAAGCTTATGAGGCAGTTGTGCACAAATACAAAGAGGTTGTCACCGTGGCCAACAGAGAAAAAATTAACACAAAATTAATTCTCTGAGGTCGGTATAACCCAGAGAGTTGGCGAAAGTAAGGAAGTCTACCCATTCTGGGGCTGGGGTCGATATGTTTACAAACCACTACTAAGGTACTTTTATTTACTTGCGTGTTTGAGTGACCATGAAACTCATGAGGGAGTTGACCAACACGATGGATGAATAATCAGTTCCATCATCTGAAGTAACAGAACAGGTAAGAAAATATTTGTAAGTTTACATTTTTATTACAACTAAAGTGATAGAAGAAACGAACCGTACACTGTAAATAATGTGTAGTAATAAAAATACATTTGAACGTTTACAAATCATTCTCAAGAAATAACAATTTCCCTCGTAAAATTATTAAGTTGTAAAGTTACGAGGGACATTGTTAATGAAACAATTAAAGTTAAGAAACATTTATATACTTGCTAACACTTTGGTAAAATTATACTTGATGTCCATATGTATATTAAAGAAGTTTAAATTGCAAGAAAATGGCAATTAGAAAACTATTTCTTGCAATGTGTGTGTCGCAATGCAACGTGCGCATTTGTACAAGTACAAACTAACAACTGTAAAAGCATATGGATTAACAACTGCGTATATTTGTAACATAACTTTATGTATACCTTACGATAACTTGACAACTGTATTTCCAAAAACATCTGTAAGTTAAAGTACAAAGATGATACGTACAGTGTACCACTATTAACCTGAACCATAAAACTTTTTTTACAGAAAAATATGTATGTTTGTCGTAAGTAAATAACCGGAACAAAAGAGAAACTTATTGATTACGTGTGTGATTTTGTACAAGTATTACTGTTTTACTTTGTGAAATCTCAACAATACCAACCCCAAATATCAGAACAATGGTCAAAACGTTGCGTGTGGACCGGCTTTTACGTACAGTTTACTGAATAAATGTGAGCTCGTAAATTATGCGACAATAAATATTTAGGTACTTGCTATTTAATGTGCAGTCATGCTAAAACAGATGTAGTGAATTATAATTATGTCAATGAGTCTACTTATTTATAAAGTATTTACTGAAAAAAAAAATACTTATTAGTCGCTACAAAATGTTGTCATTATGGACCACCAAATTTTTTTGTGGTGACCACTAAAATTTTTTGCTGTCCCCAATAAACGTTTGCAGTGACTACCTAAAATGTTTGTAACCACTGCAAAATTATTTGTGAGGTCCTTATTGACAAAACACTTTACAGTCACCACAAACCCGTTTTTCTTTCTTGGTATCTAAACTGCTCCATCGTAAACCAAAGGCAAGCCCATATCTTAATTTAGGCCTGAATTTATTAAGTATTTATTTAGTAGTATTTATTTAGTAGAATTTATTTAGCACTGATCCTTTATTGTTGAAATACAGTTTGAAATTATCTCTAACTCTTGTAGCACTGATCAAAATGTTTGCTCTTGTTCCTCGTTGAAGATCATACATAACTTCAGGGTCACATCTTTCTCCCACCTCAAAGAAGCAGTCGTCGACATTTTCACGATCCAATGTTTCAGGAGGCGTGTAAGTTTGAGGAATTCATCTACGTAGGAAATTGTGTGAATCACAACATGCCAGAACTAATAGGTCAATGTTCTCCAACTATAAATTTATCGCTGTATGGAAAATGCGAAATCTGTATGCTAAGATTCCGAAAGTATGTTCGACATCACGTCGAGCTCTGGACAAGCGATAGTTAATTATTCGTTCCTCCTTGTCTAGTGTTTCCCTTCTGAATGGCTTTATAAGGTCTGTACGCATAGCAAACGCCTCTTCACCAATAAAGACGCAATCAAGAACTCTTATTAGACGTTGATATGCGTCGCGGTACTGGAACTCTCAGGTCATTGTTCACGAGTTTCTCATAAAACTTTGTATTGTTAATGATTCCGTCGTCAGAGACTCTGCCGTTTACACCCACATCACAATACACAAACTCGCAGTTGGCGTTTGCTATTGCCAAAATAACCACACTGTTTGTTTTCTTGTAGTTAAAAAGGTACGATCCACTTCCCTTCGGTGGCGTTATCCTGATGTGCTTACCATCTATGGCGCCTAAGCAGTGAGGAAACTGTCACTTCTTTTCGAATTCAACTGCTATTTGCAACCAGTCCTTTTCAGTTTTCAAAAACTGCAACAAATAATAATATGTAATCATATAACATTGACATATTTCCGAACGCAAATTAGTTAAACGACATTATGCTCTGCTTCAGGCTGAAAACAACATAGATGGAAGTGATATTGAGGCAGACGGCACAGAAATATCTGCATGTACACACGATATATCAGGAACACCGAATTAAGGTCATGCACATGAATCAGCTTCCTGCAGCACCTCACGTTCGCAACGTTATCATAAAAAGGGAAAATAACGTCCAGATTACGAAAAGACAGATGAAGTTATGGCGTTGGTAGGGAAAAATTTAAGCATTTGAAGGAAAATGACTGTTTCAATACATTTGGCAAACGTGTCGCCACAAACTTCGAACCCTCGCAGCTCAACAGAACATGTTTGCACAACAAAATGATCAACGAAGTACCGCACACTAACAAAACATTCCACCCCAACTCTCACAGCAACAGAATACCTCAACACAACACATAGAAAATCAAAACATTCCACATCTACTTGCAGAACAGAACAATTCACAGAATATGGAACAGCAAACTGACCAACAGCAACACACACGCGTGAATTACTTTCAAACATTTGCAGATAACCAGAACAAATACTAGAACTCTGGCAATACGATACTTTCCAGGCGTAATGGTAATAGTTTACATTACATAACAGTTTCATACGTTGATTTATTAATGAATTCTATTTTAATAACTTAGCTCTATTTTTCGTAACTACATAAAAGTGTTTATTTGTTATCTTATATCTGTTTGTTCAATGTTGACCATAAAATAAATAAATTACTTTGATTTACTTACTTTTAAATAATCTATTATGAGTACCTTGTAAGTTGCTTTACAAGTTTCTGGGATCGTCACACTCAGTGCTTGCTTCGATATAATATTAGTAAATTCCATGTCCATGTAACTTCTGCTGGTTGCTAAGAATCTCAATGTTGCGGTAAGTCTCTCGGGCAGTGAAATTTCTTTTTTTTTTTTTATAAAGGTGTTCTGTTTTATGATTTCTAGGGTTAATAACTACAATAATAAATTGTATGTTTCAACGTCCATTCGTAGGTAACTTCACCAGTCCTCGGGCTCAGGACGCAATTCACGAAGAACTTCACATGTGAAAACTTATTTCTTTTAAGCAGCCACTGCCTGGACCAACGAGAACGTCGAGTGTGCTTGTGACGTTTCATTTGCCTTCCTTTTGATATACAAATTGCAAATAATGACCACAAGAGCACTTCCTCCATGACGGACTTCTCGCAGCTGATGGGATAAAACTGTGCTGAAAACGGTGTAGTGTGCATACGTTGGGAACTGGTCCGTCCAATCCAGACAGTCTCTACACCTCAATATCAGATTTTTCACCCTCACCCCCCCCCCCCCCCCCCC
>PNEQ01095410.1:0-24254 GCA_003012365.1 Medauroidea extradentata | reverse complement strand
CCGCGGAAAAATGTGTGTCGTCCCTTTGTGTGTGTACTTATATACAAGTAACCTCTGTCTGTTGTATTACTGTATCCCGAAAATAAATAATTGTTAAAAAAAATGTACAGTATAATTAAATATTTTGCAAATAAAATTCAACGCCATCTATCGATGCAACTTGCAGTTCACTTACGAATACTTCAATAACATTTTCACAAGGAATTCCGAATACATTTAATACACATGTTTCATTTTTCATGACATTCCAGTACCTCCAAATAAAACTACACCTAGACAAGCACAGTTTTATAAACACTTTTCATTATAACAAACATATAATGGTACTCTGCAAACGGCCTTATCGAAAGCGTCAAGACTGCTTGATTTTAGCTTCGCCGACGCCACTGCGTACGACTACATAAGAAGCAATGTATTGAAAGTTATCGTAAAGTTAAATACTCAAGTTTTCAATTGTGTAACAGCCTTTATGTCTGCACAATGATATCTACAGTAAGTCATGTGAAAATCCTTTTCTTAAAAAAGCCCGCATCGTGTGAGCGCTAGGGGCGTGGCCTTACTTAACTTGCGACAGTAGAATGTGTCTCTAGCGGCATACACAGACACTTAACTATACTATAGTCGGTTCTGGATAAAGCAAGCACTCAGAAAAGCCCTGCTAAAGTTCTATTTTCAGTAAATTCGTATGTTTTTGCGCGTAACGGCTGACGAATGGAAATGTCTAACCTCTCTGGACACGTCACTTGATGTTTGTACGTGTAATTATAAACTGTGCAATCAGTATAAATACGTACAGTTAGTTTTAAAAAAATTATTAACTACATAATACTTAATAATGTCGATTTCGGTTTACTATTTCAATATTGTTGTATGTAATTAACAAAATACATAGAACTATATTGCGTAATTTCGCTGCAAACTATATAAAAGGCAACAAGAGTTAAGTCTCTCGTCTTTAATCTATTTCAAACAATTGCAAATAACTCGAATACGTTTAAACCAAATGATTTGAAAAAAATTTAGACTGTGTACCGTCGTACCATACACAATTTCGCCAGAGCGTTTTTTAATATAGTATACAGTTTGCTAGCAAAAATTATTTTGCTTCATTTTGGCTTATTTTGACCACAAAATATGTGACATTGCAGGGACAAAAATCTAAAAATCCGTTTATGTATTGCAACAGAAAAATTCAGATACAAACGATCTTATACATAAGTCTTAAAACTGTAAGAATGAATTTTTGATGTGTGTATCAATTTACGTTAAAAACTTTTTTTTTCGAAACCACTGCAAAAATAAATAACGTGGCCTTAATGTTGAATTACATGCAGTTAACGGCTAGTGATATTTTTTATCAAAGGTTAAATTTTTAGTGCTCACTTCATCACGAATGACCTACAGTCCTGGTAATTCCGATATTCTCGCGTCCGGCGCGATTCTCTTCTCATGAGAGAGAATTTGAGATAAGTTTTTCATACAGACATATATTATAACGGTTTTTATAGACTTTAGCCATAGCCTGTGGCGTGTAGTTTCAGTGTGAATTGTTTCATTATATTACCCGTTTATTGCATGTTTTTCGTGGCGTGAACGAGGTAAAACAAGCACAGATTTACTTTGAAATGCCACTCTGGCTGAGCTATTTTTTCCTACGAGACAAAATGTACTTCCAAGTAAATATTACAATACGAACACTGTTTCATACAAGTATAATACTAAGATTTCCTCCACTTGAGTTAGAGGACCTGGCTCGTTAGCCGTGCTGTAGTGTGGTACGGAAAGTCTTCTTGTGCAGACATAAAAAAATATTTTCAATACGTTTACCTACGAAAATACGACACATTTCAAACGGTGTCCCGATGGATTTAAAAATTCCATCTGCTAATTAAAAACACGCTTACCAAGTTCCTCAAAAGTGCTACAAATGACATTTCTTGTTGCTGTGGTTAAGAAAATCAACCGTAATCGTAAAACAAGATAATAGAAACCTGCACTGGACTTTACCACATACTTTCCACAAATAAAATAACAGGGTCATTTCTTTAAGTCCCGTTGAAAAACTGTTCCTACGAAAAACACTGCACTCTAGTTTACTACCCCACGTCTAGAGGCGATGAGGTGTTTGACGGACGTGTTATATTCGACGTTCCCGTGCCTCAAACGTATAAAAAAAGCTAAGGTCTAATATAGTTAAATAGAAACAATAGCAAGCCTGAACATGTAACAAACAGCTCATGCATCCTTGCAGACGAAATGCAGGGGGAAGGAGCTGGAAGAACAAAGAGTGGGATATGTTCGTCGTGCCGCAGGGCCAGGTCGGCTACTCCATGAGGAGGCACAGCACGATCCAGGACGACGACGAGAAGCAAGGCTAGAGCATCGGGCCTCTCCTGTCTGACGTGAATAATTAGTGTTGGCCCGGCAACAGGTCGCCTTCAACAAGTCTCCTGCACGGCCACATCCTTCCTTCTTTATCCGCCGCATCCACCACAGCTCACACACTTCTTCACATGATTCCCCTCTAAAACCATCAGTTCCCGGACGGTGTAATGCATCAGTCGACTCAGCGACAATTGCTAGTTCGGTAAAAAATAATTTTCTGCTTCGAAACGGTCTAATAAGAAGCATTACGCTCTTTCATCCACCAAGGCGATCCGGGTTCGATTCCCGGCGGGGTTAATGCCCGTATTTTAGCATGTGGGAATCGTACCAGACGATGTCGCTGGTCGGCGGGTTTTCTCAGGGATTTCCCGTTTCACCCGACCCTTCCAGCGCTTCTCCATACTCACATCATGTCACCCTCACCAGTGCTAATAACAGTAAATATATTAAATTCTGTCAGGCAAGCTGCCCACATACTTTACACGATATCCGCCTTAACAGCAAGCAGTTCAAGCACTAGTGCACATCAGTTGCCAGCAACGGAAACAAATATGTCCGCTGATTCTAGGATAACTAGCGGACGAAGAGAAAAAGAAAGAAGCTACTAATGCACCCCAGCAGATAGGAAGAGAAACATAAATGACGGATTACAGTACCATCCAGCACAAGATGACCAAGATCACCGAGGAAAATGCACGGGGAAGGCACAGCCAAATAAACGAAAAAACAAGACTATCGCTAGGAGAAAACAAGATTATCAACGGAACCTAATAACAAGATGGCTGAAAGTACTGATGCCAAAGTCAAACAACATGGCCAACGGAACCAAGCGACAAGATGGTCGAATGTGCTGATGATAGCAAAGCAAAACAAGATGGCCGATTTTCTCTCGCCCCTATCCTGGTGCTGTCCTACTACTTTTGAGAACAGACTAATAATTACTCTCGTCGGGCTCCAACGAGCATACATTTACATATGTGGCAAGACGCACAGCTTTCTGATAGAAGAAACTACGCTGGGCTCCCAAATATCAGTTGCCAAACGATAAGAATATAATCCTGGTAAAAGCAACGTAAATTTTGGTGACCTCACAAAATGTTAGAACCGCTATCAAAATATTATTGTTTATATAACATTTATATGTAATACTAACTGTCCCGGCCATATGTTGCAACGATTAAATTTTTGAATACCTCGTTCTGCCCCTCCACATGTTCTGAGCTCCCCCTTTCTTTCCAGACTTTTTCGTCTGAAACCTTCGCGGGTGCACGCACAACTCGGCATAGTTTCACCGTAATTGGGACAGCAGTTGACGCAGTTGCTAGTATAACACTGGCCTGCTACCAAGGCGATCCAAGTTTAATCCCCAGCGGGTTCGGTCCACGGATTTTCGCATGTGGAAATCGCCAGACGATATCGGCGAGTTTTCTCGGGAAAACAGCGTATAATAGGCATAGCCCGATACACATTAAATGTACACATTGAAGGGATAACTGGTGTAAATATCATTTAAGACTGTCCATTAGAATTAAGTATCGGATGTTTTTAGTACTAAGCGGCGGCAATCACGGGGATGTAAAACAGGCTATAGTATTGTAGTACAAAGTTGGTTCAAGTTTTGTTGTATTCTGTGTGAATAGTAGGCCCTACTATGTGATAGGGATGATAGTAGGATGATTAGGGAGAATTAATGTAAATTTTGTATTTTGGGATGGAGAGATTATGAGATGAGAGCCAGGGTAGTCGCCCACACATCTGGAAGCATTTGGAGCTGTGTAGCAGTCAACAGTGACGAAGTACCAGTCGGCCCCCTACTGCTGCCTGCCCGAGGCTGCCAGGGGGTGGGGATGAGGAAGTCAAGCTAACAGCGAAGTCGCCCAACCGTTTATTTAAATTTTAACTATTTATATATGTTTTGTCATAAGTCGCCCGGATTCAGAGCAATGCCGGAAAGCCGGGAATTTGAAACAAAGCTCCTGATTGGCTGGAGGAAGCCGCGTCAGAAATCACCGTTTGGCGTGAGTGCCGGCGGTGGTGGAAAGAGAGAAAGCAGCCTGGGACTAAGCCGCGGACGGACGCGTGTGTCCGGTCGCGCGGGTCCGTGTCTCGGTGGCTACCAGGGGTGCATTACCAAGAGTCTTTATTATGCGTTTAGTCACATCCGATTGTCGGGCAGAGGCGATTAGACATCAGCCGCTTTGATCGCAATCCGCAGGCCGAGGAGCCAGTTTTGTGGCCTGAGTGCGGTGCGGGAGGTCGTTGTTCGATTCCTGCCACGAATAAGGGCGTTTACGATCATGTGGAGTGGGGTGTCGTATAAAATGAATATCACTCATTTCACTTAGTAGTTTGAACCTATACTGATTCTCGAAAAATAAGTGTTGAGTGATTGGTCACTTACTGACATTGACTTGTGATCTTGAGTAAATTAAAACAGCAGGGCTATTCGAGGCAACACCTGGTAAGGGATAGATTTGATCAAAACCTACACTGAGTAATTAATTAATGAATATAAAGTAACTGCTCTCGAAAGAAGGGACAGGTACAACCGTTTCCTCCGCCCCTTCAATTCGGCGCTGCTCCATACTCACAATGTGTCACCTCTCACAAGCGCTAAAGACCTATCTGTTAAGGCACCCGCCTGCTGGCCGTGTGTTTGTGTAAGGCACGACGCCAAGGGCGATGTTGACCAGCTCATATCATGTGGTATCGCCTCTACCGCAAGACACTGAAACGGCGGTATCGTATCTAGTGGTATCGTAGATCACTCACCTGACTGACACTTTCAGTGGCAAAAGCAAAGTCCATCGCATGTTTCTAGAGTAGTTTCGAGCGAATCCCGCGAGTAGTTTTCAGTAATAACAGGTTGGAAAAGCTGTGTTTAGCCATTTTTTGGGACTCCGAAATAACTTTACTAATCGACGTGATGCTCTGAAACCACCTCTATGCCATCGTTTGAAGTGAATTTTCTTTTCGTACACTGATAGAGTGGGCATATATGAAGTAGTGTCATTAACAAAACGTACTTCCGAAAACCCTGGAACGCATTTTAAGCGCGTTGTAGGCGTGGACTTTCCCAAGTGCTGACCAAAATCTCTTCACTTCACCGTAATCGGATGAATGGCATATTAAGGCACAAAATATGAAAAAAACATTCACTTATATATATACTACACTCGGGTGGATTATGTACTGGGGTTTTAAGGGGCTTCTCTCCTGCGCCTCAAATGCGTTGCACCGAGTTAAGGCAATTTTTTCTGACGAAACTATTTAAAACGATTTATATATGTATACCTACGAAAATAACACAAACTTCAAACTATGTCGCTATAGATTTAAACATTCGGCACGTTTATTGGATACATAATTTTCAGGCCTCTCAAAATGGCCAAAATGGGTTTTCCAGAAGGTCATATCTCGAAAATTAACACCCGGATTTAAAAACTACAGGTATAAACAAGTGTTCCCGTACTGGTGTTTTAAAATGAAGGCGCGAGGTTGCTTGCGGCTGAGCAGATTGCGACAGTGGTAGGTGTAGCGCGAATCAGCTGCAGGCAGACACTGTGAGGACGAAGAGTGTCAGAGCGACGAGCTGCTATCTCTACCCTCGCGGCTATATAAAGCTTCTAAGAGAGGCTGGGAGGATGTGGAAGTTGCCGCTATCAGCTCAGACAGTCATCGTCACAGTATATACACACAGCCTCT
Source organism: Medauroidea extradentata (assembly GCA_003012365.1). NCBI lineage: Eukaryota > Metazoa > Arthropoda > Insecta > Phasmatodea > Phasmatidae > Medauroidea > Medauroidea extradentata. Next base: position 18,164 of record PNEQ01095410.1, on the reverse strand, counting down.
AGACAAGCCCGCCGTAGGGCTTCTGCAACACTCGTCGTCAGCCGTCAACAACCACGTCACTCACATCGTACTTGGCCGCACAGCGTGGGTCTACGCAACACAGGGGGACTTTTTACTATTCGGAAATCTAGCCCAGGAAATGGTGGGGCCCGAGTTGGGTATAATAGGGGGTAGTAGTGCTGCACCGATGCCGACATGGCGCCGACCTGCGCTCATGAAGGTTTTTGGTCGCAAGTAATTCCGGGAAAGCTGAATTTTTGTCAGTTGTTAAACCTTTATGAGACACGTTTTTCCTCAAAGTCCCCGCTTACCCCCCTTGTGCTTTCCCCACCAACACCATAAGAAGTTCGAAAATCTAGACTTTCAAAGAATCGCTAGTAAGTATGTGAAGAATTGCCGAAACCATTATATCCCTAGCGTATTTCGTTGTTTAAAATAAGTTCTTTAATTCTGTTCATATAAATTTTTTCCCTAATGTTAATAATTTAGGCGTTATAAAATCATGAACATAAAGAAATAGTAATTTTTAAGTCTAAATGTATTCTTCTCGCTCTGCAGTTTTTTAAATACTTGAAATACACAAAATCACTTCAAGAATATTTATTAGCACGCACTTTCAGCTTTAAAATGACATATTGTTTATATCGGGGAGTGTACTGGCTACGGCTGGGGAGGCGGGACTGCGAGCGTGTGTGTGGTGGCTTGAGTGATCGGAACTCCTCAGCGTATCTTCCCAGCTTCCCTACATACTCCTCTTAGTAATAACATTGTTACTTATACTGTTCATCACCTAAGTATAAAGTTTAATATTTATATAATAGTAGGGTCATTATTAAACTGTCCGTACGTTCATTAATAAACTACATAATTGTATTTAAAAAATCCAACTTTCCCAGAATTAGTTGCGACAACGGGCGATTTTTGGCCTTCATTAACTGGACTAATCTCTGCGCGAGAGGTTTACAGACGTTACAATTATTTCCAAATCAAAACGCGAGTATTTTTTAAACCAGGTTATTATAGAGGCCCAAAATATAGCCACTTTAAAAAATTAAAAAAAAAAAAATGAGTTTTCCATTTGCGTCGATTTTGTGGTTTCAATAGCCGATTTTCCTAATTGAATTTTTTACTCGGAAGTAAAGCATACTACTGCATAGTGCTATATAAATAAACTTCCGCTGATAAAATATCTACTCGGCAAAACAATCTCATCGAACTGTGATAATTAGTTCAGATTTAATTGGCGATTGAGTAATCCAGTCGTCCACTCGACATCGTATCTTTCCATACTCCGTAAGTGACAACACGGTTATGGAGTAAACCTGGTCAGCTGACTGAGCAGAAGTAGACGAGGTTACTTTACGTAAACGCCTAAAGGTTGATATTCAGCAAGCTACTGCGTGACAGTCTATCTAGGCGACTGTAAACACTGCACCCGACACAAGACAGCTGGACACGACGTGCGAGGAATATATTATCTGCCAGACGTGAGCGGGACGTCGAGTAGAGCACACTGAGACGTCGTAACAACTGTAAGGCATCACCTCTCGCTACATATACTCATTAAGGACCCTGCCTGAAATACGTCCTTGGAATAATACTACGTGCTGTATCACAGGAAAATTTTAGTTGTTTTAAAAATTCTTATATTTGTACGAAACTGTTTCATAGGCATACATTGCGACTATTATTACAGTAATCAAATTTATCTAGCTTTCATTGGTTCATAGTAGCATGCCAAAGCCAAACTGTGCACAAAACTGTTTTATACAAGAAAGGATAACCAACCGACATAAAGAAATGAAATAATTCTCACTGAAGAACAGTGTCGCGGGCTACAACTAGACATATACAACAAACCGCATTGAATGTTTTATTGTATTAAAAAAAATCCCTGAATTCGAAATAAACATTATCAACATTCTGTATTTTATTGAAGATACAAAAATTCCAAAGCAACATTTTTATACATGTCTAGTTGTAGCCCGTGACGCTTTCCTTCAGTGGAAACTAGTTAGTTTCTGTAAGTCAATTGGTTTTCGTTTCTTGTATAAAACAGTTTTATGCAAATTTTGACTTTTGCTTGTCACTACACAAAAAGTATGACAGCCAGGAAATTTTCATTACCGTTAAAAACAGTCACTCCCCTTAAGTGTTTTTCAATAATTCACCTAAGGAAAAATACTTGTGCCGATACATTCAACAGTGACAGCGATATCCGGCTCCCTTACATATTGTTGCATGTTGGCCGGGCAGCAGGCACATTACATCATGCTGGGTGGTCAGCCCTGTGAGTCAACCAGTGATGTCATGGGTTTTCGCAGCTATGTCGCATCTCCCGAGAGACGTCACTGGGTTTCCCCGATGACGCCAGTGCAAATACGTGACTATCAACAAGTTCGACCGAGGTAATGTCTATTTTTAGACTTCACGTCACCATATTTCATCAGCCATTGACGTCACTGAAGAGGCCGTATAAAAGCATCGGAACTGCGCAACATGAGTCAGTCAGTATTGCAGAGTCTTGTGCGGAGTCGGGACGTGAGAGTCTTGTGGAGACTTAGTAGTGAGTCGTGAAGAGGAAGTGAGACCGAGAGTGGTGTGAGGCAGCACCCTTAGGGGCGGCGTTGCCACTAGGACGACGATGGACGTCGTGAGAAGTGACGGGCCGAGAGAAGACACTGACGGCGACGCAGAAATGAGGACCCAGCGCCTTGAGGGCGGTATCACGACTGTGTCGAGGCTGATGTAACATCGGCGGAGCTGACGAGGTGTGGCATCACGAGGATGGCAACACGACAGCAATGGTCGGTGTCGAGGCTGAGTAGCATCAGCACCCTGCAGAAGGGACAGACAACACTCAGGTGTTGTGTCGGCACGACTGAGCTGACGAGGTGTTGCGTCTCGAGGATGGCAACACGACAGCTGTTGCTGGTGTCGAGGCTGTGTGACACCAGCGGGCTGCAGGAAGAATGAACAACACTTGTGATGTGCTGGAGTGCTGCAGAGGTGGCGAGCTGTGGAGAACAACACTGACGGTGTTGTGTCGAGGAGGGCAGTAACTGGCTACTTGAGGAAACTGTCTACCTGGTGAATCAAGAGAATGAGTGATTCGAGAGTTCGCTATTGGTCCTGCTCGGAGGAGGTGCTAAGCTTGTGCAGAGAGGCTGATGAGGACATCTTGGTGATATCAGGAAGACATCTTGGTGATGTCAGGAAGACGTCTTGGTGACGTCGGAGTCTACTACGAGGCTACAGGCACATACTCGGAGCAGTACTGGGTGAGACAAGAGAGTTTCTGCTGCGGGTCGACAGGCGAAGGAGGTGCGCGACGGGAGTCGAACCGAAGACCTCAAGAGTGAAGACAGAGGTGCACTCTGGGTGTTTCACTGTACATGGTGAGCCATCCTCCCTTAGGACTGTTAAGGTTGTACATTGTAACTATTTGAGTAACTGTTGATGGGATATCTGACTGAACTTTTATTGTGATTTGTAGTCTTTACGTGATTAATGGTAAATATTCTTGTGCTTTAATTGTCAACGTTAATTAACGTTCTGTGGCACAGTCCTAATTGTATGCATACCTAATTGGGTTGTGAGTTATAGTTGATTACTGATTTGTGTATTTCGTAGCTTTGTGAGCTATTAAATACAGTACTTAATTTGACTCTTTTATTTATAATTATAAAACCTCTATCCCAAAAGAACTCATGGGTATTGCCCAAATGAAAAGTTTTATGTCACTGACTTGTAACAATATATACAATCTAACTATGGGCAGACAACACCTAAGTTAGTATTTATGGACGTTTTAAGTCTATTTGCGGCCTATTCCGACACATGGCTAAAATTCGTAGCCAACCATTCACCTAAGGCACCCGCCTACTGGCCGTGTGTTAGTGTGAGTGAGGCACGGCGCCAAGGGCGATGTTGACCGACTCATCTGGTGTAGTATCACCTCTACTACAAGACACTGAAACTACGTGCAGTTGTATCGCCTGACGACACTATCAGTAGTGACCCCAGCTTTGAAATGGTTAAAAGTTTTAAGCAAAATCCATTGTATAGAGCAGTTTCACACGAATACCGTTGAGTCGTTTTCCAGATATAACAGGGTGAAAAAGCGGGGTTTCAGCAACTTTGAAGGTCTCCGAAATTATTTTTTCTTATTGACATTATGCTTTGAAACTAGCATTCCATCACATTTTCGTACACTGACACAATGGTTATGCGGGGAATAGTTACGCAAAAAAAGTATTTACGAACACATTACAACAAATTTTAAGGGGGGATCATTACCCGTAATTTTTTAGTAATGGAACTTCTGCATTTAAATTGACCTACCAATTTTCTATGTTTTATACTTCGACAAGGCAGAAGGAATAAATAGTTCCTCATATTGTATACAGCTGGCATATGTAGTAGATTATCTTTTAGAGCGTGAAGTGTCAGCAATGTTGATATATATGTATGTATGTATATATATATACCTTCAAGATTGCTTGAATCGGGGAAAATATTGCAAGTTAAATGCAAGTTAAAGATGGCCGTGCACCATTGGCCTTATCCACCAACTCGTGAGTACCAGCTAGTGGAACTATTAAAACAAAACATTATGCCATACATATGTACCACCTGTAAAGTCCTCCAATATAGTCAAACATGGCTTTTGCATAATACTGTATTTTCCAAAGCAATAACTAGACTGAAAATACAATTGACGCATGCATTGGGTTTTGCCATTCTTAGTCGCGTCCAATAAAAATACATAGTCACCGCATAAGTGCGCCGCCTACCTGCGCGTCACTCAGAGAATCATAAGTGACTGAGCTATAAGGGCGATCTGGAAGCGCACATTAATATTACTGTGTACTGGTTTGAAATTTCCGTGTTTGAGGCGCGGGAATAGTGGAGCGATAAGAGCCAGAGCACAACTCTCGACAATAGACACACGGTCTTTATTCGCAGCTAAACTGGCGTGCAATGTTTTTCTACAACTCTTTTTCCTGTGGGACTTCAAGCGGTGACCCTATAGTCTTATTTTTGCATAGTATGAAGCAAAGACCAATGCACGCACCTCATTTTGTAATTTACGGATTCAGGTCGTATTTTCAGAGTTACAGCAGTCTAAAAAAAAAAACGTTTTTAGCCATCTATAGAGGCCCAAATTTCATGTTTCTAACAAGCATACTGAATTGTAATGCTTACTGAATAACACACTATTTTTAAAAGCTGTAGCAGTAACATTACAATGCACAAACATTTTCCATCATGTCGTGTCAAACACAACGTTCAAGTTCACAGGCCACAGTAGTTGGTTACTTGTGTTTGTAAACACGTTTCTAAATGCACTGTCTTCTTGTATGTGGCGTGATCTGTCACTGCAAGGAGGAACATAACTGCAAACAAATCAATCACAGTAATTGCAGAGCTTATCAGTGTTTACATTCAAATGGGACTATCTCGACAAACGTGCCATATTGACCCTACGTTCGTATGAACTACTTTGATCTCAATGGCCAGTACTATCACCTCCCAGAATATTGTCCTTTCCTCCCGGGACATCCTGTATAGTTGCAGATCTAACATGCGTGCTACGGGACTACAACGAGCCTGGGAGCGTGGCCTCTAAATGCCGTGCTACAATTAAGTTGTCCCATGCTGTGTCTATTGGACACTGCGCGCCGGTTGGCTGAAATGATCACGTGACGTTGTCCCTTATGTCCCTTGCTGTCTCTTTCTCCCATGTCTCATCTAGTCCCATGTATATGGCCAATATTTATAAATTTGTCCCTTCGTCCTATGTCCTTCGTCAAGTTAAAGAAGAAGAATTTTCAAAACATTAAACGCCGCCAAAATTAGCTCGTAAACATAAACATTCGTATTCATAATGTCAGTAGAGAACATGCAATGTAAAAAGAGAATTATTTAAACAAAAAATAATAATATTTAAACCAAAATAAGCGCCAATAAGTTTCACGAGCGTGAGTAATTGACGATTTTTTTTAAACAGCTATTAAAAAACACCGCTAATATGTTTTTATTAATCAATTTATATAATTATTGTCAGTCTCCGAATACACGTAACAGGTATATAACAAAATAAAGGGCAATCGAAAATACGAAAACTCAATTAATAATAACTGCACTCTGGTGTCGCTTTTCTGAATCTGCAGGATGAGACAGCTCTATTGTGGCATCACATTTCTGGGTGTCCCTTGGTGATGTCAAGAGACGATGGGACAAGAGGAAACGAAGGACCAAGAGACATGCGAATGTAGCATGGCCTTAAGACTGACACTTGCTCACTCAGCGCGCACATGATCGCTTCAAAGCGCAATGCCCTCAACTGTCTCCTGTATTCCCCTTGAGGACCAAGCCACTGCTCAAATTTGACATTTCGGTCGATTTGCATATTTCTGCCCAGTGCCGGCGGAAGGTATTCTTGTAAAAAAAAAGGGGGGGCAGGATCATTGACATAAATTTACTTCCGAGTTTTTCCCTATAACGACTTATTAAAGCGTGGGGGGAGGGGGGTCCGAGGGCACATTCCAGGAAATTTTGGATTTCAGTGTGCAAATTGGAGCTACACGAGTGGTTTTCTAGTCTAAGTATTGAATATACAGCTGGAAGAAATGGTAATATTTTAAAATATTAACACTTAGGGTGCCTACAAATGCCTATACTGTCCCTCCCCTCTGTTGTAGGAGAGGTATAAGTGTCTACCTATCCCCCCTCTCCTTCACCACTGTCTTTTCTGCCATCCGATATTATTTTATTAATATTCTCATGTGGCTAACGTAGTACCTATGTGCCTTCATTCCAATGCTGCCAAAAGTTCATGTCTGCTTGAGGCAACAGGATAACGTATATATTAGCGGTTCACTCATGTTCGAAGGGTCATCACTTTACCGTAAATGACCTAATACACTGCACTCCAAGGTCGCTCAGGCAGTGTGGTGATAGATGGTCCACTGGCCACGAGCGATCAGCAAGCTAGACAGACACCGCCATGCTCGCCCTACTTGTAGCCGACAAGGGCGACACTGCGCGGCACATCACACGCCTCGTCGCTCTTACGAGCACATCACTCGCTCGTGTCGCTCAACACGTGTCGCAGTTACCTGGCCACGCCGTATCTCTGCAGGCATTTCAAGGCACGCATATCATCCTGTAAATGCCACTTTCAGCCCACCCCAATCGTATAAAATCATATAAAATATGCGATGTAATGAAGGCATTTAACAACTAGCTAACTCAATAACAGTGATCTTATAAATTGTCTTAGCTCAGTGTAAAGAGCGCGCACAATATGCTCGTATGATGTCATAGTAATTCCCATCGCAAAGTCTTGCACGGGATACGAACCCGTAACTCCACCCCTCTCACACCACAAACTTTATACAATACCTGAGGCAGGCCGTGATAATTATTTCCTATGTACAGGCTACAGTCCAAAGAGGTTTTATTTATGAGTAGGTTGGTAAAAAGAAACAACTGTTGAATTATTTATCCGTGATCATTCTCTTTTTTCGGGAGACTGTAACATTTTTCTGCTTTTCACATCCTTGATTTTCGAATTTCATAAAATTTTGAATTTGATTTGTAGATATTTACATAAGCTTCATTCTTATAAAAAAAATCATCTCGTTATCTCAACGGGTATAAGCGGTACAGATTATTATTTGAAAACACATTATATATTTTTTAACAACTTTCAAGGACGAATTTCGAAAAATTCTGACATTACTTTCTTTACATTTACGTAAGAGTTATTTTAAAGCAAAAACCATTTCAATATTTCCTCTGGTTATGGAGAAAAGTTGGATTAATTAAAAACACGTTTTATTTTTTTAAGATCTTTCAAGGACGAATTTCGATAAATTCTAAAAAAAATACGTTTTAGATATTTACTCAAGCATAATTTTAAAGAAATATCACCTCACTATCTGAAATGGTTTAGGAGAAATCACGGATTAACGAAAAACACATTTTACGGTTTTTCACCTCCTTAATTTTCGAATTTCGCAAAATCGAAAAATTCGCAAATGTGCATTTCTGTGGGCAATATTATGAAGTTATATAGTTTTCCCGGTTAATGAGATATCAGGGATTCATTTCACTCCATTTCACCCCCTTAGTTATCAAAATTCGACAAATCCATTCTTAGTGGGTGCCTACGGGCCAAGGGGAAGCTTCCCTCAAAATTTCATTGTTCTAGGTTCAGCGGTTTGGGCTGAGGGTTGATGAGTGAGTGAGTGTGTGCGTGAGGACACTTCATTATATATATATATATATTAATATTATAGAAAACTTATAACGAAAACTTGATACGCATAATGTTTCTTAAGGCTTGGTTTCAGTCGCCACATTGAATTTTTTTTTTTTTTTGAATTTTAAGAAGAAAAATGTTAAATATACGATTATACCTCAAATTCTATTTACATTTCGCTACAGAACAGACCCTACGATTTAGCTGCTAACTTATAATTACGCCGCAATTTGTATGGCAAATTTTTCTATATTCATAATTTGCTCGACAAATTGCGAACTATACTATACTATACATTACTAGGTCTATTCCTATGCTTGTATTGTAGCTCAAGGTAAATAGAATTTGCGATATAGTCGCCGATTAACATTTTTCTACTCAGAATTACAAAAAAAAAAAAAAATCGAAAAATAATAAAATTCAATTTGGCGACTGAAACCGAGCCAGTGTAAGCGCGACCTACGATGGACAATTCACTCGCATATATGATGCAGTCAAATATGATGCACAAGTTCCACAAACGAAATAAACCGGTCAATGCTGAAAATACCAATGAGGCACGGCAGTACACTCGTCTTTTTTTACATGTCGAGGTGATGGCACTTATGCGAGTGACAGCACTGCATTTGTATAGCAGGTACTTCATCAATGAACTCAAACAACCAACACACTGGGGACATGGCTTGATAATTACAATTAAATTTTGAAATATACTGTAATTGCACATGTCAATATTTTTATCACGTTTTTAAGTAAATTTTGTTTCCGTATGTCGATAACACGTACGAAATTTTCACGCAGTATTGTTTTAATATATAAGGCGTTGTTGCTTCCTATGATGCCGACTGTACACAGTTTTGTCGGTTGGAAATAGTACGTCGGCGCGCTGCACAAATTGAGCCAATTAGAAGCTAGCGAAGTGCAATAATATTACGTTATTTGTTTACTTCAGGACTCAACTTAAGAGTGAACGGAGAATAATATTATTAACTTGTCACTTAAATGCAAAATGTTTCAAATAATAACATATGGTACTTATTTTAAACAGTTTCTTGGGAAGTACTGTATGATATTTACATTAAAAATCAATCTTTCCTTAAAAAATTATAGTTCAGTACTACACCAGTACAGGAAATATTTAGTTAACTGTTTAAGACAATAATTTTTACGCCTTTATAATTATAAAGTGTATTTGTTCTGGCCTGTATTTTTTAAATTCAGGTAGCCATTTTTATCCACTACCTATCATCTTCATTTCAATTGTGTGTTCAGTATAACACATTGAATATATTTGTGCTATACAGTTCAAATTTGCTTTCTATTGTATATTCCACTTATGTGGTTACCAGGAAAACTTGTCATAATCATTACAATATTTATCATCTGATAATGAATACTGTGGAGGAGTAGACAAAGCATACTGGGAATAAAGAATTCTGTGATAAATTATAACGGGATCCTGGATTTTGTATGACAAGGTCAGTTACAGGTTGAGTTCATATAGTGAAAGTGACCCAGAGAAAAGTAGGCCTATTGCAGCTCCTACTGTTAATAGCAAACATTCATAGATATTGAAGAAAGGAGAACAAATATCCAAGTTTTTAAAATAACTATTTTTAAATAAACTCCAATTTACTGAACAAATATCTTAAGTTTTTAAAATTACTTACTTTTAAATAAACTCCAATTTACTATCATTTATAGCAAATAAATAAAAGTTCAAGGCTTGCATCAGACATCCTCAACTGGTCTCTCTAAATGTGGATTATTTTAACCTAACTTAAGATACTCCAATATCATCGACAAGGTTACACGTAACTTGACACAATGGCAGGAACTGCGACGGGAATTAGCAATGGACTTTGTTAAGGAACCATCCCAACATAGCATTCGTCTGGAGAAGTCGCGGGAAATAAATTCAGGACAGCCGGATCAAGGAACCCGGACTCCAGAATCAGAATCCCTAACTTATAGCTGGCTATGGATAAAATATTTTGAGATGCACATTATAAACAAACAGGCTATAAACTACCTACCTGCAATTAAGAATGTTAGACCAGTAAAAATCTATTTGTTTATATTAGTGCAAACACTGTTCAACTTTTACACATTAGATAACATGTCATTTCCACAAACAAACAAAATTTGGCCTCACAGAGTTTGCACAATCACTCATCAAAGCTACAAAATGGCAGTTGCAGTGTAGAAAAATTAGAAGAAAAAAAAGGAACTTGCAGAAACAATATAATTCATATCAATACTAAATTATATGAGCTACTTCAAGAAACCTTTGTGATTACAAAGGGATACATTTTTGTATTTTTTAGAAATCAATGAAAATGAATACATTTTTGCAAGAGTTTTTAGTTTTGGCTGTTACTGAATTTTTCAAAACTAACTCTTATTAAACATGTCATAAAATTCATTGATACACCAAAACACAGTTCCTGCAATTTTTATTTAGCCTAATACGTAAATTACTTTTCTTAATTTACTCTACACAGCTACAGCCATTTTGTGACTTTGATAAGTGATTATACACAATCTATGGGATCTAAATACATTTTTATTTGGGAAAAGAACATGCTATCTAATGTGCAAAAGTTGAATAATGTTTGGGACAAATATAGAAATATGAATTTTTATGGGACCAATGCCCTTAAACTACATTGATGGCAGTATCCACAGTTGGAATATAAAAGAAAAAAATTCCAAAACTGTACAAAATATAGTAAAAATACGTCTGAAGATTGATAGTTTCTGTATTCATTAAATTCCAATTTATACTGGTTGGTGAAAAATATAGGTAGTGAAGATTTCTGTTAAACAGTAGATACAAACCTCCTTAATTAACATGCTGTCAAATCACGTACTTTCAAATACATTTATGATTTCCTCAACACATTACCAAGAACAAATAAAAATATGGCAAAGAAAATCATTAAGGTTTTGAATTTTTTCTCAAAACGCACTCTTTTGTAGTACTACAAAACTACTGCAAAATACTGTAAAAGTAAAATACAGGAAATTGGAGTATGAGGAATAAATTAAACACATCTCAATTACTAAATATTCCCTTAAATACCTCAAAAAATATATAAGTACTAAACATGTTATTTTTCAAGCCATAAATCGAAAATCCATGTTCTGTACACAAATAGTCCCCCCATATTGATAGTATAATTTATTTTCAAATATTTATCATATGTTGTCTCACAGACAGTACGAAATCAAGTCTGACGGGTAAGGCAAACCCAGGGACACAACATGAAAAATTATTTTTTGTTGAATTTACACAGCATCTAATAAAAATAATACACACAGAGATTTCACTACATGAAGTAGACACAAAACAATAATTGTGGAGTGTTTGTGTGAAATTATATAAGTGCCAGAAAAATAACACTTTGGGGTTTATGTTCTGTTGTGTCCGATTTTATTGCTTTATTGCAATCCTGTAAATAAATGTAACCCAGCATTCAAATTATAAAACTATATGGGACTGTTAATTTTTTCATTTCCTGAAAAAATACTATTAGGCACTCATATTGTTTCCCACAAACACTCCTCAATTGTTCTGATCACTGATTGTATATAAATCTTATTGGTTGCCAAAATAACTTTCTTTAGAGCATGAAAAATCAAGTATGATACAGTAAAGTTGTTTAAGTGAACCCCCCACGCCTCCAAGCATGTTTTTGCTCTGCAGTAGTAAACATACATCGTTATTCAATGTTTTACTGCCACAAAAATCAGAAAATGTCATAATACAAAGTTAATCTACACAGTATGAAATATACATCTCCAGTTTATTTTAATACTAACTATTATGAATCTTGTGTATGTAATGAAAATTAAAAGTCACTAAAGAAAAGACTTGATACTATACATACTGAGCTGCAAGGCTAAGGGGGGATTCACAGTCAAGGCTTGTTTGGCAAATAAGTAGTACTAAATGAAGTAGTGCTTTATTCTTCATGCATTACTTATTTCAGCAATGACTTGAGTTCCTCCCAGGAAGAAGAAATGACATAACATATAGCATTAAGTGACATTGGTATGGAAAAATGTTGGTTTTCCCTTCCTTGCTCATGAATAAAAGTAACCAAAAGATATTTCATGTTATTTGAACATACATTTTCTCAATAGATTTGTTGGATTTTCCAGAAGAATGTTTGATGTGATTTAAAATTGTGTTTAGCTTCTCCTGAAAAATATTCTAAATGATACATCCGACAATATTCCACGGAGCTACTCAAACCACAAACCTCTACATAACGAAGCAATACTTATTAAACACGTGCTGCTTATATAGGGCAAAGTTGTACTTGATGAAATAACCATACAAGTAACAGTACTGTACAATATCAGTACCAATAGGATAGAACTGAAATTGTATTTTATTTACAGCAGTTAATCAACTGAATTAAATATTTGGTTACATTCGAGTGTGTCCTCAAATGTATTTTCCTTGTATTCTAATACGTGTTTAAAATTAAATAACAATACAGACTTCTAAAATGTGTTTGTTAATGTGTTCACATATTTTTTATCCATGCAGTATGCAACAGTGAAATAATGACTAACTGAAAAATACACGTTTCAAATGAAAATATGTATACCTTCTGACCAAATTATTATAGTAATTAAATAGGGTTTCAGCTGATATGCAGCTTAAGAATGTAAATTATAATTAAATAAAGTTCAAACACACCAGTAATTATTGCAGAATGTGCTTTTCTTAACAATTGGTAACATAACCTCGTACTGCAAAGCTGGCTTTGAGCACATGTAATTTTTGTGAATGAAGTGATTAAGTGTACTAAAATTTGATTCTTGCAATATTATAAGTCATCTTTAAGATTCAAAGCTGGCAAGCTTTGAAAATATCATTACTGTATACACATTGTGCTCAATGAAAATTTCTTTAGGTTGTACAGGGTGTCTACCAGATTGTAAAAGTAAAATTTAGTGACTTTTTAGTAACTTTTTCTTGAAAAACTGTTCAAACAGAACCATTCAATAATTTTTTTAACAAGTGCAACACGGCCAACAATTTTCATTATGCTGATAGCGCGAAGCATGTAGAGTTTTAAAATGTGTAATCAATATATACGTAAATTTAAGTTGTCTTTATGAAGATGACTATGAAAACTAATATACAAACTAATTATTTATTTTACTTTTAAAGTGCACAAGAAATACTAGAAGTGTAAACATGCACATTTGACAAATGATTCGACAAGAATCAAACAACCGAAAATAATTTTCGTGACTTATACCAAAATACACTTCAAATTAGTGACTATTGTGGGACTTTCGTGACCTTTTCCACAATTCGTGACTTTTTCGGGACTTTCGTAACTTTAGTGATCTAGTAGGCACCCTGTTGTACGTTACTGTACCAAATATTATTTTGCTCGATATAATTAATATATTGCTTATTCTTGCAAGTAGGTCCTAATGGTGCAGCTGTTACTATCTTAAAACGTAATGCTCTTATATTATTGAACATGTGCTTGTTCACATCTCATGCTGCTGTTGAAATAAAGTTTATAAACAGCAATTATTGCCCGACATGCTTTGCGTACCAATCAATAACATAACCTCGTATTGCAAAACTGACTTTGAGCACATTGTAATATTCATTAATGACGTGACAAAGGGAGTTTAAACTTTTCCAAAATGCACCTATTTCAGTATAAAATGTAAACATATAGTGATAAGTTCATTTTACAGTATAATTAAAAAAAAATAATTCCCAGTGATACGATTCTGATACGAAATTCTTTCAGGCACCAAAACAGAATGAGTATTTTTTTTTTTTTTTTTAAGAGAAGAGGTTACATTTTAATAGCTAGATTTGTTGAAATTTAATTCTTCTGGTTCATTTCTTGTACGTATTAAGTATTTTTTTCCAAACACCTCTAAATTTTAGTTAAATATACTAAATAAAACATTAAGGAAAAAATCCCTTACATAACATATTCCTTATACAAAATCAGTACTTAAGTCGCCAAGGGAGTAGACTTGAAGTACTACTTACGTACATGAATAAGCAATGCTTATATGATTATGAATACTTGCAAAAAAAAAAGTAGAACTTTTGTGACATCTTAACAGTACTTATTTGAAGTAATACTTCATGAAGCATTACTTGAAGTGATCACAAAAAGCAATACTTATTTCTGGCACTATGAATTAATATCCATACTTAAGCAAGAATATAAGTAGTCCTTGTTTCAAGTATTGCTTTTATAACCACTATGAATTCCACCCTAAGTTACAAATTGAGCAATTTCAAAATGAAATTATTAGATTATATGGCTAACTACTAGAAAAGTATTTTAATGAACCAAAAAATTTAGTTAGGCCACCTTAAAGAAAATTAATTAGATAACAAATTTCCAGTAAAGAATAAGCTACTAGTATTGGCAACAGCAAATTACTAGGAGTTTCCTGTACTGACAGAGGTGGGTACTGGCTTAATATTGAAGAAAAACATGACAAACAGTAGACAAATGAAGACAAATTTTCCACTAAAAACATCAGGAATAATTATTCATTCTGATAGTCGGGCAGATAGGCTCAATAAACATACCGAGGTTTCAGCAATAGGAACATATCAGGTGCATATTTCAAGGTACAGTAAAAGAAGTTAAAGAAAATTAAAAATATATTGGTAAGAATGACTTAGTAGTTTGGTGATGGAAATCACACATACTCTAAACTACATATATAATAAAAATCTGAAGACTCTTCTGCTTGTTTTCTTTAACACTAATGTGGCAGTTTGCTAGTTTCCATAAAGGCAAGATAATCTCAGAGAAAATTGTGTAAAACAGAAAAAAAAAAAAAAAAAAAAGCCTAAGCTGATAGACGATGGTCTCAGTAGTCATGTTTCTTCGTTTGATGTTCATAGCCTTCATACTGAGCTATGTATGCATTATGGTTTTCATTTAAATGACAAAATGTCAAAATAAAATACCAGATGACCTTGAGTCAAACCTAAGGTAAAGTTAATTGAATAAGCATGAAAAAATTATACTTCAAGAAACTTTATAATCTAAAACTACATTTAATGTCGAATAACAAGAGTAAAAAATGAGGTTTTGGGAAATACTGAAATATATTCCAACTGTTGAAGATGAAATTAACATAAATATAATGCACTTCAATATTCAATCCTTGAGATACAAACAATTTGAAACTGAAGTATATTTAAATTCTATGGCAAAGTACACTAGTCAAAAAAAATGTTATGCCAAGCCAAAGGGTTCTAGCACATTACAACTGCAAACAACAATAGCAAATAATTCTGTAGTAAAATGAAAGAAATAAAAATTTAACTAATGTTACTATAGAAACAATTACAAAACACTAGAACAATAAAATAATTTATCAGAGAGTAGCAATAAAATTTTCAGTAAATCCTTGCACACTCCATCTTTGTGGTAATAAATAAAAAAATTCAAAGCAAAATGACACCTGGGTCTGGAACTCTTAATAAAAAAAAAAAAAAAAAAAAAAAAAAAAAAAAAAAAAAAAAAAAAAAAAAAAAAAAAAAAAAAAAAAAAAAAAAAAAAAAAAAAAAAAAAAAAAAAAAAAAAAAAAAAAAAAAAAAAAAAAAAAAAAAAAAAAAAAAAAACCAACAACAACAACTTGCACGTAATTTTCTAGCAGAGTTGATAAAAATCATGATTTAAATTTAAAAAATCAATAATCATGATTTTTTTATTTAAATCGGATTTTTTTTATTTTAAGCAGATTTTTTTTTATTTCAATCAGGTTTTTGTTATGTAGATCAGATTTCTATAATTTTATTCACCCAGACTTGAACCTGTTATTGTGGTTATAAAACAGCCTCCACTCCACAGTGTAGCTTTTATCAAAGAAGTCCTTCAATTAAAGTAACTGTGGATGATAACACTGCCCTACTTTTGAAATTAATACCTGGCAGATAGGGTGGGTAACTGATAGCTACACATATCAGACAAGCTGAGTCATCAAGGGCTAGTAACTGATAGCTTCACATAGCAGGCAAGATTAGTCATTAAGGATTGTACAATTAAGAGGTGGAAGACAAGTAACTGGGCAGGCATTGTGTCGGTGCCAGTGGGCTAATGCAGTTACCTACCAGTTAGAAAAAGCTATTTTTTTATTGTTTGCTTTTTGCATTTAAGATGAGTAGACAAGTTGGGAGGAAAAAAAGACTGTGTTTGGGATGATTTCCTGGAGAAGGAGGGCAAAGGGAAAAAAGCTACATGCAAGCACTGTGGTCTTCAAATGCAAGGACTGGTTGAGCGAATGAAAAAACATCTTACAAAATGCAGATCATTAAGTACAGATTGTGTTGTTGAAGAAGGTACAGGTAAGAGTCTTATGACAAATTTTTTACAATTGTAGTAGAGCATCCGTTATTCGGAATGGTCAGGACCAGGATAATTCCATGTAACAGAAATTTCCAGATAGCAGGAGTTAACTGCCAAGTGCAGAAATACCTTACGTACAAGTAGTTGTGCGAATGTTCTGTATGCCGAAACTAATATTGAAGTTTCGCCATTTTAATTTTGATAATGATTTCAGCAGTCAAAAATGCTTTAGTAAGCAAAATATTTTGAGTGAAACAAATGTTCGTTACTTAATGAAATTAGTTTTGTTTTAAAAGTCAAGGAAACAAATTTATTTGAAAATATTTGCATTAAGATTTATTTCCGTGCTGTTTATTTAAAGATTGTGCGTGTTTATCTTAAGTGAAAACGCAGCAAATTGTAAACAGACACCGTGGGCAAAGGGAACTATACAACAAAAAGGCCCTGAAAATATTAGTAATAACATTGTGTCATTGTAACAAAATCACATAACATTTGAAAAATTTCCTGAGTCATTTATTCACAGTATCATGGCTAGCAATACCTAACCCAAAATAAATATGTTTAAACAGTGCCTAACACTACAGACCGCTAAGCAGTAAGTTTCTTAACCTCATTATCAGCACAAAATGTTCCGAAAACATTTTTACAGCACCTCAAAATACTTCTAAATAACGGAAGTTGCGGACAATAGAATTCCGGATACGTGGTGCTCCACTGTACTGTTAAAATCATAAGTTTTTATGTATTTCAGTTTATCGGTCCTGATTAGAATTTGTTCAATGATGGTGGTAGATGGCATGCTCATGTATAATCTAATTTTGTTTTAATAATATGTACGTAACTTAATATAAAAATTTGAAAATTATGATTAATAATCACACCCTGCATTGAGATAAAAAAAATTACAGTTAAAACAGTTTTCATTTTATAAACAATATTAGATCTTCTCCATAACATATTTTTTATGGACAACAGACTTAAAAATTACTCTAAAATTTTTAAATTTTATCGGCTTATTTATTAGGGATACACTAGAGTTTGACCACCAACAGATAAGCAAAAAGATACTGTGGGGACCAAATAGTTAGAGCGTTCACCTCTCATCAAGACGACCGGGTTTAATCCCCATTAGAGTCACCTGGATTGTCGTATGTGAGGCACGTGTCTGAACCATGCCGTTGGTTGGTAGGTTTTCACTGAATACTCCAGTTTCCTTTGCCCTTCATTCCAGGCGTCACTCCATATCCACATTGGCTCCACCATGTTGTTAAAGGGCTGTAAAAACCTCTGACGCCTTTTGACACAGTCTTAGGGTATGGCATTTATCTATATATATAAAAATGAAAGGTGACTGATTGACTGACTGACTGACTGACATATCAAACTGCAGCCCAAACCACTGGACCTAGAATCGTGAAATTTTTTGTGGGGGTTCCCTTCAGGTCGTAGGCGAGCACTAAGAAGGGATTTTTCGAAATTCGACCTCTAAGGGGGTGAAAAGGGGTGAAATGTGTTTC
>PNEQ01095406.1:9054-26598 GCA_003012365.1 Medauroidea extradentata | reverse complement strand
GTGCTGGTGTCACAAGTAATGTAGTGTTGTTTTAACAATGCAATGTAGTGTCGTACTACCAGTGCTGGTCACAAGTAATGTAGTGTTGGTAAAACAATGCAATATAGCATCGCACTACTAGTTCTACTCACAAGTAATGGAGTGTTGTTTAACAATGCAATATAGCGTCGTAGTTCCCAGTGCTGGTGTCACAAGTAATGTAGTGTTGTTTTAACAATGCAATGTAGTGTCGTACTACCAGTGCTGGTCACAAGTAATGTAGTGTTGGTAAAACAATGCAATATAGCATCGCACTACTAGTTCTCCTCACAAGTAATGGAGTGTTGTTTAACAATGCAATATAGCGTCGTAGTTCCCAGTGCTGGTGTCACAAGTAATGTAGTGTTGTTTTAACAAGGCAATGTAGTGTCGTACTACCAGTGCTGGTCACAAGTAATGCAGTGTTGTTTAAACAATGCAATACATCATCATACTACTAGTTCTACTCACAAGTAATGGAGTATTGTTTAACAATGCAATATAGCGTCGTAGTTCCCAGTGCTGGTGTCACAAGTAATGTAGTGTTGTTTTAACAATGCAATGTAGTGTCGTACTACCAGTGCTGGTCACAAGTAATGCAGTGTTGTTTAAACAATGCAATACATCATCAAACTACTAGTTCTCCTCACAAGTAATGGAGTGTTGTTTAACAATGCAATATAGCGTCGTAGTTCCCAGTGCTGGTGTCACAAGTAATGTAGTGTTGTTTTAACAATGCAATGTAGTGTCGTACTACCAGTGCTGGTCACAAGTAATGCAGTGTTGTTTAAACAATGCAATACATCATCATACTACTAGTTCTACTCACAAGTAATGGAGTGTTGTTTAACAATGCAATATAGCGTCGTAGTTCCCAGTGCTGGTGTCACAAGTAATGTAGTGTTGTTTTAACAATGCAATGTAGTGTCGTACTACCAGTGCTGGTCACAAGTAATGCAGTGTTGTTTAAACAATGCAATACATCATCAAACTACTAGTTCTACTCACAAGTAATGGAGTGTTGTTTAACAATGCAATATAGCGTCGTAGTTCCCAGTGCTGGTGTCACAAGTAATGTAGTGTTGTTTTAACAATGCAATGTAGTGTCGTACTACCAGTGCTGGTCACAAGTAATGTAGTGTTGGTAAAACAATGCAATATAGCATCGCACTACTAGTTCTACTCACAAGTAATGGAGTGTTGTTTAACAATGCAATATAGCGTCGTAGTTCCCAGTGCTGGGTCACAAGTAATGTAGTGTTGTTTTAACAATGCAATGTAGTGTCGTACTACCAGTGCTGGTCACGAGTAATGTAGTGTTGTTTTAACAATGCAATATAGTGTACTGCTGGTCACATGTAATGTCTTTGCACTATGTTATAGAACATGTGTGTGACTTAGACGCTTAGGAAACGTAGTATGTACGTATAATCTACTTAGTATCATTGATCAGACGTCGAGCCGTTGAGTTTTAACGGTCGTTTCCAGACTTCACAAGCTCCAAGAGTTGTATTTTGGCAGCCTACTTCAAAAATGTGCCAAAATCTTCATTAGCGGTACATATAAGTTGCCGTAGGCCAAGTTCATACATAAAGTGCATCATATCCTTTTGTACTGATAAAAAATGACAGGGCTAAAATAATTACATTTGCGTACAAGCAATGATTACTGTACAAACATTGTAGAGTTAAGCACCGAAAATATATTTTCTTATGTGTATATTCGCGGGAGCCTGTGTCTGTTGAAATGTTTAGCAGGGTAGAACTGAGTAGATCCAGCCAAGGTAATTAAAGTATCCAACTAAGGTTAGTTATACTATTCTCTGTTCACTCTTATCTGAGTTTTACAGTAAACGAAACAAATAATAAACAAACATTCTCATTGGCAACCGACCGCCGTGCACTGTGACCTTGCGTAAGAAATATGTCGTTGTTATTTGTCACGTACATATAAACTTATCACTACATCACGTAATAAGACGGTTTTTTTAAACAAATGTATAATATTATCAGACGTTGCAAACACAATCTACGACGCTATATGTTTATTACTATAACTATGGTTAGCGGACGACTCGTCCGTACAGTTGATTCAAGAGTTATTTTAACGACTGACATATGAAGTTCTTGGTACACTTGCCAGTATTTAGTTTTCGTGAGTCGATAACACGTACAAAATTTTCATGCAATATTGATTTTATTATTCGTGTATTGTTGTTTCCTGTGATACTGGCTGTACACAGTTTTGTCGGTTGCAAACAGTATGTCGGCACGCGGCACAAATGGAGTCAATTAGAAGCTAGCGAAGTGCTATAATACGTAGTTATTTGTTTACTTGAGAACTCAGGTTAGAGTGAACGGAGAATACAGGTCAATGGTAAAAGTTTGACACAAGGAAAACGTCTGTCGCTTGAGCGCTAGTATCGGTAAGATGTGTAGGCTTTCGTGACTTTGAAGTTACATGAATTTGAAGATTTGAAAACCAAAACTAGTTTTTTTTTTTTTTTTTCACAATTAAAATTAAATGACTCTCTTTGCCAAACCTGGTTTAATTTAACTTGACAATGGTCTCATATTTCATTAGACCTATCAGCGGTAGCAGCGCTGAATTTTCCTTGTTCCAAACTATCCTACATGAAAACACATTTTCTTCCTATCCTGTAGTAGGATTGCATTTCATTGTCTTGCGATTGTAAGCACTGAATGGAGTAAGGTTTCCGTAAGCAGCTTATGAAATGACAAGTACGGTTATAAACATAATGGTACTAGGAATACAAAATAATGATAAATGATACTGGAAATGAAAATCGCAATGGCACTAACGAATTAATGTGTGTGTGTTGTGTGTCTGTGTAGCGAGGAAGGATTTGCAAACGAATCTGTTGAAGATATCTTATAAGAACATACGCCTTTATGTTCTTTAGATCGTGTTTTGATTTTAGACTAAGCATATGTTTTAATTTAAACAGTATTGTCGTGACAATCCACGCATTAGGAAATTCATCGGTGCATCCACTAATGTACAAAGGACGTTCGAAAATTACTGTTTTGATCTGAACCGGTTGAATCGACGTATCCACCGGTTCGGCCGACCTTCCGGTTATGCACCAGAACTTCCGCCGGTGAGTTTTTGAAAACAATCTCGCAAAAAAAAAAGTTTGAAATAACTTACATATCTTTGCACTATATTTACAATTATTACACACTATACCAAAGTGTGCTATCGCGGTATAGCGTTAAGTAACATTAGTATATTCGTTCATTTTCATACGTAAAGAAAAATACCGTTAACCTCTGACGTTCGATAATGGCCTCAGCCGATGTACATCGATGTATTTACGTATGTATCAACCGGTGAATTTCCGAAAACGCAGTACTTCTGTAGTACCTGCCTTGTTGTTTAATGACGAACAAGAGAAACTGAACTAAACATGTGTAAACTATGAGCACACTGAAATAGACTTCATTTCTTCGGTTAATATGTAGGGAGTAGTATTTCTGGTAGAAGTGTAAATTTATTGGCTGGAATGAAATAAATAAACGTTAAACTATAGTTCATGTACCAAACGGCAAACAAGTAAAATCATTTAAGATAACGTCAAGGCAGATTCAAATAAAACTTTGTGGTCCAAAATTCAATTCATTCTGAAATATAAGTATTGTAATTATTGTACTCGTGTTAAAATAGGGAAACTGTCCAGTTTGGTTGTGTATTGTTAACATGTTCTATGGAAGGAAGATGTTTTTACTGCTTCACAGTAAACAGGGATGATGCCTAGAAAAACTATTTAATATTTACATGATTGCACCGAATAATTTCGGTACCAAACGCTACCAGGTAAAGTAATAGTGAGAGCATTTTAATTTTCTAATTATTGACATTTAAAAATGCCATATTTTCAAACACCGTCGTAAACACTGAAATTACTCTCTTATTGGCTAACGCGTGTATGGCGCAGTCATACACGCCACTCGCCACGCATTGTTGTGTGTATTGGAAATTTACACCGACTTAAAACTGATAAGATTTATTAAACCCGGTTACGTAACAACCAGCTGATAATGCATGCGTGGTTGCAGATTTGTTCAGTGAACAACAAAGATGTTACTAGTGGCGACTTGAGAGAAGTAAAGGCAACAATGTAGCTCGACACACTACGACGTCGTAGCGAAAGGTTTGTTGGGTTTATGTCAATATAGTTCGAATTCCGGAGTGATGACAAAGTACTTCGAATTCACATTATTGTTTCAGATCCGTAACCGTAAATACAAGTTTAAAATGTCAACAGAATTAAGTTCGCATGCGTCGGTAAAGCTAATCTACCGAGTTAAACATGTTTCTTACAAACTGGTGATCGAGCGTCCTGGTTGCGAGTCGGGAAAACTATACAGTGGAGGAGCGGGCTATATTTTCTGTTACAAACCAAATTGTTCCTCCCAATAATTATATATTTCTTGTGAGAAGCCCTGTAAGCTGCAGCCTGCTGTGCTGTCATCTATTGGCTAATTTCGCAACACTCCACCCACTCCTCGAATTATCGGCCAATCACGGGTCCCTTGAACCCGCCTATTGCCTAATGTCGTTGCCACAGCCAGTGAAACAGCCAAAATCACTACAACTTCTGAGATTTAGTCACGAATTTCAAACTATTGACTGCAATTCTATGCTAACCGTGTCATGTTGTAGTAAGCAATTCACAGAAATAATTGCATATATACACTATTTCTATTGCTGATAGCAGACATTAGGCTATTTTCTTGTATCTTAAACCACGCAGCCCGGCTTAATTTGCTGGACGATGTTATTCTGAGTAAATGTCATTGTATAACTGCACAGTGTTAACTCATATACACACTTACACTCTTCGGAGTTCCAGTCATACTCGTTCATACCGCATTAACTATTATAACTACATGATATGTACTTACGTTGCTGTAGTCGTGTTATTAGGCTACATACAAAAATGTATTGTACTATGTCGTATGCACTTATGGCGGATCACGTTTTTACCGAGCTGAAAAAACAACAAATTCATTTTTTTTTCCGAGTTATATAGTGTGGTACGTATGTTCACTAACTTAAACGTACTTTTAAGTAACAATACGATAAAAAATAGGAATTTATCCCCTATTGTAGTGTCGACAGCAAAAATGAACTGCTGTCGCATATTTAACAGACGCATGGTACCTACAACAATACATTTCTTTCAGTGCACGTTCGCATCAAAAACGTTTAACTTAATTATAAAACAATACACACAGACTGTACGTACATTATTTAAGTAGCAATATTCTGGTTCAATACAATATGACCCAGTATTTTGGGTAATCACCCGTGACTTTCGTCCAATTGAATTCAAACTTCATGGCAATATTCAGTTCGGTAGGCGTTTATCTCGTCATATAAAAGTACTGAATGTTGACAAAAATATCTACTTTTACTGCCCTTTTCAGACTGGCTAGTACTTTGAAACGAACTGGCGTGTTTCCCGCCTTCTGGCAGGGTCACAATGTGGGCAGAAGAAAGTCGGCGCGAAGGTTGGGCCGGCTGTTCGATTAGTGTAAATGTCTGCAATAATAGAAAAACTATTAAGAACATATGATGTCTCAAGTTCTAATGTAGCCAACTATACCACCTTGTAAATAAACACGTAGTGGATGCAATGTACACGAACTGCTAGTGCCGTTAAGCTACAGGGAATACACGCTAAGAAACTGTAACACCGAGATCTTGCAGTGGTACCACACACTGTACGTTAGATAGCATTGTCATTGTTAGCGCGAGGCGAGTACAACAGCAACAATGCAACTAGATGTAATTTTAAACAAATACGTAGACTTTTTTTATTACGGCTCATTGAACGCGACCATATATTCGGTAAATATTTATAAAACCATGTTTAATCTGCGTTGTTGGTTAACTGTCAGCAAAAGAACATTTCAAACTAAACACAAACCTGCACCTTGCGCGACTTGCTTGACCAAGTAATCGCGAAGTGGCTTCATGTTTCAATGTTAACAGTTCCCTAGAGCACAACCTAACACACACTGAACTAACGTAGGCATGCTGGTATCACGTGACAGTAAACTAATGAAATAGCGTGCACGTACCTTGCTGTGATAACTGGCTGCAGCAGAAGAGAAGATCACAGCGACCATGCAAGACCACCAGGAGCGCTGCTGCTGGCCCGGCTATGTTCCAAGCTCCAACACTAGAACCTTCCAACGTCACGGCACTCGACCGACTGATGCAATCCCAGCGCCGCGCCGGCTTATATAAACTCCCCTGCCTTGTCGCACTCCTCCTCTTATCAAGGTTCGCGCCTCCCCTCTCCCCTCTGCGCGGTGAACAGAGATAAGGAAGGCGACTGACAAACAAAACAGCGGTGCGCGCTGTATACGCGAGTCACTTGCCACGAGTGTTTCTACCCGACTGTGTGCGTGGTCAGGCTGACTCGAGCGAGTTGAGGGGAGTTTACTGGCGTAGTAGGGGTGAGTTGTTCGACTCGAACTTCCTGCCTGCACCGAGGCGTGCGTCACCAAGACGGCTGGCCGGCCAATGAAAGACGCGAACGTGGCGTCCCACGCCGACACGAAAAAAAAAAAAAATGTCTGCGCGTACCTAATGACAGACGTCAACAGAGAATAGTCGTTCGGAAATTTAAAAAAAAAGTGACGCTGACACAAACCACCCGTCAAACATTAGCGCACTGTAGGAGAGGAAGGAACTAGGGGAGTGTAAATACGTGTCACCACATCAGTTGATGTCTAGAAATAGTCTGGTGGCCGTTTTATAGTTTATAACGCGCCATGTGGTCGCCAACTAAATTAATAGAGTAATAGCCACCAAGTGTTACTCAACGGTAATAAATGACAGATATAATCATGAATATGTCATGCGAACATTCTTTCTTCTCGCCATCATTTAAGGATGACAATGAAATAACTTTCATCAAGCATTTATTTGTGTACCAGATTTTATAAGTAAAAACATAAATTTATGTACTTTGTCGTTATATACATGAGCATTTGCATATTGTTAGAGTGTGGGCCTTCTCACCACGCACGTTCAAGTAACCCCCCCCCCCCTTTTTCTCCCTAGCTGCCAGACGAGAGGGGAGGAAAGTCAGTCTGTAGTTTTAAGATGAAAGTGTTAAAAATAGTTAATTAATTAGGATATAAGGAGTTTTAGCCATTAAGAAGTATATTTAGGATAATTGTGTGTAGTGTAACAAAAAAAACAATGTAAGGGAGTTGTCCTCGAGGGGCGAAGCCACTTCTGGAAGCTGGCTCCTGATTGGCCCAACTGAACCGAAGCCTGCAGGACAAGTTTGCGAGGCGCAGACTACCAAGGTAAATAAAGTTCGAGTGTCGATCCAGGCGTCGGGGCGCCGCAGATACATCGTCGAGCAATGCAGTACGGCATGTCGGGGTGATGCCGCCGGTTATCTCTGGTTGAAGCGTCGGGACGCCCAAGGGTGTTATTGAAAAATAATTGAAAACGTCGCAGTTACCTTGGTAGACAGCTGACGACGCCTTCGCCTGCGGAACCCACATAGTAATACTGCTGAGTGTAGCGGACATTAATTATTCAGTACAATACCGACAAAGTTAGTAGACTCACAGTCCTTCAGGAGAGAACAGTAACGACTTGCTACCCGGGAGAATAACCGTCAATATTTCTCTCACAAGCACCAGAGCAACAATAATAATGTATTTTAAATAGCAGCACCTCGTAAGTTACCAGTCTAAAAATAAATTTTTTTACAGATCATGTTGTGACATCCAGGCGATTCAATGAAATAGGCTAGTGACAAATGTCATTTTATTTCCGCAGTTTGTATCAGTTAGTTTTACTATATTGTTATGTGACTGCTGGCTTGTTTCAAACGACCAACTCGTTAGTAGCAATAATAAACTGGGCTATTGCTTGTGCTGCCGAGAACAACGCTTGTAACATGTTAGTGCTGATGAGCAGAAATGATATGCTAGTCTTATCTCTGAGCTACGTCCTGTAAATGTGCTGCGCGTTATCATGAAACCATTGTTGCCTTACGCCACTCGCCTGCAGGACGCCCGTCTTAAACATCTTCAAGAGCGGTAAAATCATAATTGTATATTTTATGAAATATCGTTAGTTTCGTTGACGATACTTATGAGTGTAGTTTCATCTTACAAAAAAAA
This sequence comes from Medauroidea extradentata, assembly GCA_003012365.1. Classification (NCBI taxonomy): domain Eukaryota; kingdom Metazoa; phylum Arthropoda; class Insecta; order Phasmatodea; family Phasmatidae; genus Medauroidea; species Medauroidea extradentata. The sequence goes on along the minus strand of PNEQ01095406.1, from coordinate 18,397 downwards.
ATTTATCTGTCATAGTTTTCTCATAACGGGGCGTCAAAGTCACAATTTGCTTGTTACGCTGCCATGCCATGAAAACCAATCAATCTACTTAAATGAAATAAATCACTGTAAACTTACATCCCATGAGCTACGAAATAAAACTTTTAAAAACCCACAATTCCATATTATCAATTTAAAAAATCACTGAAGTACAAAAAATTTTTACAAAAATTCAACATTTATTTTAATTAAAAAAATAGTACGCGGGATATGCCTTAATGTTTTATTACGTAGCCACTAGCATGTTATTTCACTGTGAATTATTTCACTTAAATAAGTCAACTGATTTTCACTATTTGCATGGCAGCAGAACATGCAAATTTTGACTTGACACGCCTTTACGAGAAAACTATGAGAGCCAAAATTATTTTGTAAGAGGAAACTTTACTCACAAGTATCGTCTAAAAAAACACTATTCCATAGAAACATAAAAGTACGATTTGTCTCACTTGAACTTCCTTAAAGGCGCGTTGCTGTAATTTACGTCACCATGTTTTAATTTTTTATTTGTACCTGATAATTTTCCTCTTATTTCACTAGAAAACAATACGATGTAACACAGTTGTTGTTATGTTCCAACAAATGTCATAAATATGGAAGTAATTGACTATAGAACATTGTAGAAACATGTAGTAGAGTATCATTTAGAGCAGGAAATGTGATACATGTTAATACACATTCAGGAATGCATGTAGCGAGACAATACTGTAGAATAAAGACGGGCCGGGATCACCTAAACACTGTGATGTACACCTGACTATAATTTTCACAACAGTAGGGAGGCCAGGTCTGGAATATATCTAACCCAGTGAAGTCTACCTTGTATGAAGTTAGCTCAAGTCAGGACTAGTCAACATATGTACGAATGATACGCGAAAAAACTGTAAAGTGAGAATGGTGAATTATTTTTTTCATTTGTGTTGAGTCTTGTTGATACGTAAACCAATGATTGACTTGCCAATATTGCCATCCCTATAATATACTAGCAGTCCCCCGCGGCTTTGCTCGCGAGTATTATTCGCAACTGATAATATTTACTTTAATTGAAAACCTCTTTGTACACAAGATTGGTACTTCAGTCATCAAGTGTTAGAATGTCCAAGCGACTAGTTGAACTAATTCTGCAGCAGGATAAGTAGCTATAGCTGTCCACGCGAAAAGCAGTCTTAATGGGGATTATTCCCTAAATAAATGATGTTAAAATGAACTTGAAATTATTTATTTTGTAGTAGACATAAATGACAAGTATTGGAGAAACATAAATTCTTTAGAAAAAAATTTTAATATATGTTTTGACACTTTAAACGATCTTTGCATACTAATTTTGCAGCCATTACAGCAAGAATCAGAATAAAAAAATTTTACTAATTACTGCATTCACTTGCTAGATTAAAGTACGAGAAATTGCGTGTTACATTCGGTTTTTAAAAACCGTTGTTTGAAACAGTTTACTAATGCATTTTACGTGCTAATGTAAATGCATTTTTTCATAGTTTTTTGTTATGTAATTTCAGTAGCAAATTTAGACACTTTAACCAACGATTTGAAACAAAAATACTACGCCGTATCATACTGTTGCATTTAAATGAATTTTATAAGCAATAATATTGCAGTTCGTTAAACTGGTTCACGAAATGTAGACACAAAATGAAATGTATGAAACGATGTGTTAGGTTGGCTAATAGTTCCCTGTGAAGTGCTTCCATCTGGCGGGATAGACGCGAACTTATTGAACAATAGCAAAAAAGCATGTTCCTCCTCTGCAACTGTAGGACAGGACCTGTGTCACGTACAGTTGTTGTTATGTGGTGAAGGGGAGGGGGGCGCGAGATAGCCAGCATACCATGGGAACGTGGGAAACAAAAATGCTTGCAGCCAGGCTGGCTTACAGTGTTGCCATATCTTTAGAAGGATGTCTTCGCTTTGTTGTGGCGCACGGTAACTAAGCCCTTCCTACCTACCTTGATCCAAGCCAACAGGCACTCACTACCCAGCCCAGCGCTGATAATCTGTATTTCCAGAGACAAAAACGTGGTCTGTATTAACATTGAGTAAATATTAGACTAGAGTGGACTTCGCTAGCATAAATTCTCCGAGTACTTTCCCCAGGTAAAAATGTGTACTTCATCGCTTTGACACCACGTCGAGCTAGTCCGTTTCTTGGTTACATCTCGCGGTCATCGTCTACCGTCTCTGTCAGTCACACTCCCTCTCTGTCGCTCCAGGGACGCAAACCAGTTTTTGAGGATGTGAACGAATGGCACGAGACCTGCCTCAGAGCTGCGGTCCGTACACCCTCTCCACTACTCAAGGGGGAACCCAGTTTCCGCTTGATTGGAATATGTTAATGTAAAACTGTTATACTTAAACCACAAAATTCGAGTCGATTACTGTGTTATGTTTTAATACCTGTTGCGTTGAGAATGTTGAGGAAAATAATTGTAATTTTACACATGTCCCGAATATTTCTCAACTGTTTACTTAAAACTGCATTTCACTTCCCGTGATTTGAATAACTGATTCCATATGTTATTGTTTATGTATTACGGAATGTCTAAGTTGTAATATTACCGTTTGTTTTCATACAAATAAAAATCTATCGTAACCACATAAACTAAATAACCCAAAGTGGAAGTATATACACCAAGATAATTCAGGATATTTAATATAGTTACAAACAAAAAATATTTTGAATGTTTCTTTTTAATTGTCAAAAGTGGGCTTTAAAAATATCCAAATATATACAGTAAAAAGAAATATAGTTTAAGTTTAATCGCATCGAAATCTTGAAAGAGCTAAATGCTATTATTTGCATGCATTCCGAAACTGTAGTCTATTTGTTTAAAGTAGTTATTCTCATGTGATTATACTGTTTAATTATACTTACATAAAATTAATAGATTTTCTAAAATTTTAGTGAATACTGTTTCCACAAAGCCAATAAAAATTTCACACATTTATCGTGCCAATGTATTTTCACATTTCCGAATATGCAAACATTTATTAAGCTAACAACATTAACATTTACAGTAATAACTCTTTAATTCATTCGAATTTGTAATTTTGTTAGTTCATAATCCCTTCTCCTTGGATGCCTACGTGTTAAAGCGGACGCTACCCTCACCATTTCATAGTTCTAAGTCCAGCGGTTTGGACTGTTTTAATGGGTGAGTGAGAACATTTCATGTTTGCATTCTCACGATTTTTTAAATAAGCTACCTAAGACATCTTGCAATAGTGTAAATACGTTAGAGCAAACATTTCACTGTCTTAATTCTATGGACTGGTTGTACGTATATTACAAATATTTAGTAATTTGTTAGAAACATCCTATGGCATTTCACCAATTGTTTTGAAGAAAATAATTCAACAAATAGTTACCAAAGAATTCTTCGTAAAAAACACAAATTCTTACTGAATCCTTTGTAATCTTAGTGCATAAGTAACTCTTTGCATTCAAACAATTAGGTTAAACATAACCAACGTTGAATATCAGTTTAGTGACAGTAGTCTGTTGTTATTATTTATTTTGCGTAATTATTCGTATGAAAAAAAAATAGTTTTAAGTGATTTGTATAGAAATACACACACACACAATATATGCTATAGTGTGTGTGGGTATTGCTATACATACTATATATACACACACACCTAAACCAAACGCATAAATAGAAAATAGGTACATATATATCCATTTACTACAACTTCGTAAAACATTCATGAACAATTAGTAGATATTTGTTGTATAAGTTGGACATTCAAACAAGTTCTTGATGTCCAAGATCTCATATATCACAAAAAATTGCAAAACTCTTAAATATTAGTATTTTAAGAATCAGTGAATCTAAGACAGGCTCGATACTGTAATTAGTTATTTTGTTTTAACTTAACGTGATTCGGTTTGTATGTTGCCTGACCTATAATACCTATCACAAAGGTACATAGATGTAATGTCTGGGATCGCGTATCTGCTAAGGCTCCTCAGATGACTTTTTTTTTTGTGGAAAATCAGGTCATTGTACAAAATTTTTAATCGAGTATATTTTTCTGACAGATATGAAAATATGAGAAAAATGAAAATATTTTTTAACTCCAATGTACATCGATAAGGTAACCACGGTACAGTTTCCGTTTTGTTTTTTTTTTTTTGTTAAGGGAATATTACACCAGAAAATATATTTAAAATCTTGCAAATTTTTCTTGTCTGCTAAACTGTACAACGGTTAAAATGTGTTACTTTCTAAACACATGCGTTACATTCTAAATCATTAAAACACTCACAAATGTTTTAAAAATTGTTACTATTCTATGTGCACGCATATTTGAAAGTATTGGAATGTATTTAATTTTTCATTATTAAATATGCCACAAATGTGAGTGCCAAACACACAGACAACAGCTATAGTAACGCACATGAAATTTAGCTACTGTAGGCCTACATAAGTGTAATGCGGCTAATCAAACATATAGTGCCGTATTTTAACTATCATGCTATTTTTACTCGACACTACAAACGAAACTGCGCAATTATTTATCTTGTACTGCATATGGATAGCATGATATATTTTTAACAGTCACTCTATTGCTCATTTATCTTGTTAAGTTTTTTCACTTACGTTGAAACTGAGTTGATCAGCACAAGTGATTTTAAACAAACGGTTGTACACACATGTCGATAGAACGTGGTGGTTGCTTGCAATATTCATAAGGTCTAAATATTTCTGGTCGTCACAGCTTTCATTTACAAATGGTGTAACATAAGGAAATTGACTAGTTCGCTTTTAAGGCATAAATAAATAGAAATTGGATGATGTCTTGTGTTGGGCTTATGTATTAAGCATTGCAGTTCAGGTCAGAAAAGACACATATATTGAAGGTTACGTGTTTCTCATACATTTTCATTTCCGTACATAATTGCTATTAGTCATATATTTGAAAAGAAATACTTGTAATTTTGATTTTGGGGTATTAGAAGAACAGAACTCGAAAAGAAAAGTATAGACAACAGTAGGGGGATTAAATTCATGTTGGTGGAAACTAAATACTAAGTAACGCCTTAATAAATATTCACCAACTTGTTTTATTAACGTGGTAGATTAGTTCTTCTTCCATTTGTAATTTCGCCTGCAGAACTTCATAAATACAAACAAATCACAATGTATCGAGCTAAGTTACATAATTTAAGATTTATTTATGTGTTGGACAGAATGTAAGTTAATTGCTAGAGTAACACACATTTCCTTGATCTGTTTATCGCAGTCTCCAAATGTTCTGCAAAATTGTATAATAAACCCAAATTATATCATTATTGTTGCTGTATGTGTATCCATCTGTACGCAAGTAAAATTTTTTAAGGCCAGCCTGCAAGTAATTGAGCACGCACACTTGCACACACACGCACACACACACGCGCGCACATAAACCAACACACAGCCACACCCACACAGAAACTAAAATGCAAGGTTTGGAATGGCACTGCCTGCAAACGCACACAGCAAACGAACAGAAAATAGCACAGGATCGCAACACAAGTTGACCTACATCGTGTAATCTTTGCGCATGTGTGCCGTTAAGCACACCAATGAGAGCTGGTTTACCACCGAGGTCAAGTAGAAATTTAAACATTTACAAATGGAAGTTATTTGACAACAATTGCGCATAATTCGTAAATAAATGGAAGTACGTGATTGAATCACTTTAATTTATAATCTGTAATAACTGAAAAGAGACGCAGACACGCATCGTGATTAACAATTATTAACAATTTGCTTGTAATTCCACAAATTTATTTTCAATATATGTTGTAAAAACTACCCTAACACTAAAATATACTCGTTATCCAAATGGTTACGAAAATTTACTCGGTTAGTCTCGGTAGAGTAAAATTTTAACTCGAGGCGTGTAGAACTTGACCAGAATGAAGTTTGTTTGCGTCCAATAAGTGAATTAAACTAATTGATTGCGTGCATTCGATCACAACCTGGCTAACCTATGGTGATCGCACGAACCTATTTAAGTAAACGAGAAAACCACAGAGCCAGGAAGCCACGATGTTCAGTATGTAGCATAAAAATCGCTACAGTTCATTCCCTTGTTTTTAGCTTTTTTCCGAAATTTTGTACAGGGTGACCATGCTGGTTCGGTACTAGAATTAACAAAAATGTTTTTAACGTCATGTTTTTATGTTTGATACAAATTTAATTTTCATCATTCGTGATATTACGGTATTAAATGGCTAACATTTTAAACCGACTTATTCCGAATAACTAGTGTAAGAAAGTTTTCAAGCTCAGGCAGAAAAGTTTGCATGTGGCGAGACCTCGCCGTGTTACAGAAATCTATTATAATATGGCATACTGTAAATTTCCGAAAATATATCAGCATCTTACATGTCTACTCTGTTTAATTCTAACCAATGGTATTTTGTTGGGAAAAAAATCAGTAGTGCTTTAAACCACGCACACATGAATCTCTAGTAATCAATAATTAAGCTACTCCAACGTAACTATACAAAAAAGCACAAATAATTATGTAAATAACTCTTAAATGGCGATGAAGTATTCCGATATCTAGACTATTGATTAAAAACGAGAATAATTATTATGAATAAGTTTTCTTTTGCAAGTACTTATTCCTTAAAAATGTATTCGAATGACGTATTCAAACATTTAGTTCCATACTGTCAAGGTTGGTATAGAGTGAGAATGATATTTTCATTAGTATAGACTGTTCATGATAAAGTGAGCGTGACTTAAATTTGTTTTGCAGCTGTTTTTCATTCGTCTTTACTCTTTTCAATGTGATATAATTAAATTTATAATGACTGTAAAAACCAGTGTTAAGTGTCTCACCGCACTGAAAACTAACCACCTTTGGCCCCAATAAAAATACAGTTTGTGGTTATTATAAGTGTTGGGGAGTGCCTATACAAGCGAAGGGCCTTTCTACTGTCGCCCGCCTGGAGAAAACTTACCAGTAGCCTACTCTTTGTAAACATCTCGTGTTTAACTCGACTGCCTGCAAAAAGCAAATACGAAACTGCTGATAGTTTCGTTTGGTATAGCACAATTCCCTGACAATACTTCCTTCATTTATGTAAATGTTTGATGTGAACTTTCGCTGTGTTCGTGATTGTGCTATTTTGATGAAGGTACGTGTGTCCCGTGTCTGTTCGTGTGCTATTTTCAGTTATATATTATTCGTGCGCTGGCCCTTAGCACCAGGCGACTCAAAAAAAAAATAAATAAAACGGTTCAATTTACGACAATTTAAATTAAACTCACTAGTCCTTATCTTTCACGGGAAATGAAAACATGTAAATGTTGTCAACTCCATTTACGCGTCTGTTCTTGTACCCAGCGTACCAACAGCTCTAGTAACTAACACATGCCATGGTAGCCGCTTGTGAGACAAGAGCCTCGAGCGTAGGAGACCGAGACACTGGAACCTGGGAAGAAAGCCATGACAAGGCAGGCTCGTCCTTGACAGTGGTGGGGGAATAGTGGACAAACCCTGGCGGGATGGACATTGTCAGTGAGTGACCTGCTGCTGTCGACCGAGCCAGCCAGGCCTTGGCCGAGTGGCTGGCAACAACGCTGGGGGTGGCGGGCTGTGACGTCAGTGACCAGTTAGCTTCGGCTGGACGACTCTAGCGCCACTGTCGGTGTGCCTGTGAACTATACCCAAAAAATTCCCGTCGCGCTGTCAAGTTTCTTCCCATATGTATGTCCACTCTAGTCTAATCTTTACTCAATGATGTGATCAAGTATGTGTGTGTGTTGCTCTCCTTTGTGAATCTGCGGAACTATTTCAGCTACGACGAGAAATGATTCTCTAAACACACAACAGATGTGTTAGTATCGGAAACCTGCTACAAGATGGCGGGGACTAATTTCCCTTAAGTTTGTCCCTGCCACTAACAGCGACTTCGCCTGGGCATTATTTATAGGCCTGCCAAACTGAGGTTGTGGGGTAATTACAGACACTTAAGGTAAGAGGTTAATCGAAAGAAAAACATCTGTTTACCCTATGCACAACCATTGGTGACGGTGCCCTCAATTTTATATTTTCAAAATATTCACTTTAACTTTATTGCAATTACAAAGTTTCAGTGGGTAAAGGTTTCACAGAAACGTATTTGGTGCCCCAAACTTGAGATTAGTGAGATGATATATCGCCGGTTTACTGCCAAAAGTGACAAAGTCAAAATGAGATAATATTATAAAAATGAGCCACGTCCTGCGATGGAGCTCGTGACCAATGTTTGGTATTAATAAGAGGTGTCGATGCTCTGTCTCTTACGTGATTAATGTTGGATGATTGGGTTCGTATTAAGTAATGTTGTAGTATGCCTGGCTAGCTCTAATTGAAATAAAATAACAAAGGAGTTTCTTTTTAAATCGGCCTAAGGGACTCACGCACTGCGGGTTGCGTCACGAGAGGTAAATACTTATAGCTTCTTTCGACGAAAAGAATAGGCGCTTCCTCCGGCGGCTTTTGATCGGTCACGACGTTAATTATGTTGCAGGTACCGGCCGCGATCACCCGAAAAGTCCACCCAACGGTGACCCCGAGCTCGCTGTCCACCGTCCTTACAAACCCGACGACGAATATCCCGACACCTGTCCTCCAGAGCTCACACGCACCCTGCTCGTCTTAAGACTCCATGTCTCTCCGCGTCGCGACTTTTTTTCTTAGTGCCTCGCGTATAGCATCTTTGCTCTCCTGGGCGGCGTCCCCTTCCCACCCCACCGGACTCATGGGGGCGGGTAGGTTCCCCCGACCAATCAGAGCGAAGACCTGGCCCGAACATTGCGTGCTTCCCTTGTGGAAGCCTCCGTATTTATTTAAAATCAAATTAAACATGGGCACATTCTCACAGCAATTACAAATAAAACACTTAGCCTAATTACTACTTGCTATCTTCAATTAATATAACTCTAGTTCAAATTACGTACATTACACGGGGTCTGCTGGGGGAGGGGGAAAGGAGAAGAAATGTGTAGGCGAGAGAGAAAGAGAGAGGATTGTATGGCATTGGGACAGGGGGAGGTCGGCCGCCCCCCTTCTAGGACAGCATGTGGTACGGCCCACTCATCAACTGCGCTATTGTCGCCAGACCGGCGGGCAATTATCACTCTTAAAAACTATAATCATTATACATAAAATTATCTTAATGTTACTAGCATATTCGAGTCTGTGACATTCCACAGGTTAAAACGATACCAGACACGATACCTCTGTGATAATATTAGTAATAGTCATATTTTCTACTGTTTTTATACTGGCCTATCATAGGATCCCA
>PNEQ01095405.1:10396-21254 GCA_003012365.1 Medauroidea extradentata | reverse complement strand
CGACCCACCGAAGCTTGCTCTCTCCCTGCAGCGCCTCTAGCGGCCACCCAGCACACCAAGGTAAAAACATAACGGAAAATTAATACAAAATTAAATATAATAACAAATTACAAACTTCTATACTTTTAAAACAACTTTTAAAGTGAAAATATTCTTCTGAAAACCATAATTACATAGTTATTTACAACATAAATATAAGTAAATTTGAACCACGTGTCCTTTCATTGGCCCAAGCCAGCCCGCGCAAACATTACTGTCTCTCTCGCACACTGAACGAGCGGCGGCGCACGTGCACTTCGTGAAAAGTAAAAGTATTAGAAAAATCGTTAAAAGATCTAAATATAGCGATTCCAGGAACTGGGCAGGCACACCTGTGCCATCCAACTATACTTGCCAACAATACACCCAGCTCTGAGTTACAATACAATAACAGTTAAGCTGCAAATTATATTATTAAATTTAAATTAAAACACAAAGTTGCCTCAGCCTAAATAAACCAAATTAAATACATATAAAATTTAATAATTTTAAAACTGATACAGATAAAAGCCAAACAACTGTCAACAACACCTCAAAGTAATTATATAGATAATAGCAAATTCAATAAGTCAAACATAAGGAAATAATAAAATAAAAACAAGACATTAAATAATAAAGGCCTAAGTGGTGGGTAGACCGCCTCACAGTACGTAAAATCATGGCACTGTTCATAGATTTTATTAAGATTTACATATATACTTTCGGGTGAAAGTGGCTACCCATTGTAACCCTCGGCTTATGACTCGAGTCGGTGGCAACATTGTGCCCGGATCCCCAGAGGAGAGATACAACAGATGCCACATATTAACACGCAATCCAGTAGAGAGCTGTAATGGCATTCTGAAGTGTAAATTCAGATGTCTTTTAAAACACAGAATTTTACATTACTTGCCCGGAAAAGGATCTAAAATCATTAATATGTATTGTGTGCTGCACAATATTAGTATTGAGCGGGACATTCCTTTTCTTGAGCAGCTTGTGCCCCAGCAAGAAATGTTTATGGACGTGAAACCAAACAATGAAAACAGACAAAATGATGTCATAGCAGCTGTGCGCCAAGCAAGAGATAGATTGCTGCGGCAGTGTTTTGGAGATTAGTAACAGCATGGTTGTGTTTACATTCATGATCATCATAGTTTCTTTCAGTTTTAATTTTTGAGTAATTATAGCAGGATGTTAAATAAAATGAGGCTATATTATGCGGTTAAATAAATCTTCACTTTAATGAAAGAGGTGAAATTTTATATAGATTTATCTGGTCCAATAGTAAAACATACCAGGTATTTAAATGTTGTTTTCATCCAGAATATACATTATACATTATAATAACATGCTTACAAGCATATTATTTTATTTACTTTAACGTCTTATATAATTGTAGCCTATATTGGTTTATCCATCTTTTAGCTGTAATTTTTCTTGATTCTATTGTTTGATTCGTATGTGTCGCTTGTGAATTGTTCAGCAACTTCCCCACCTTATTTACATCTGTATAAAATATTTTTTTCTTAATTAAATTTTAATCTTAAATAACAGGCTGTATGCCCTATTCAGTATTGGTTCATCAGGTGTTCGGGATGATACAGCAGGAATCAATAGCTCAGTAATTGGGAACACAAGTCATTTAAATTCATTTTTCAAAATTTAAATGTAAAATACAGTCGGGAGCGCTGGAGAGGCATTAGTGAACTTGAGTTCCACTAGAGTCTGTGTTGTACAATAATTTTGTATTAAGGTAGTGGGAGATATTAAGTTTGTGCCATAACTGTGGTTTCATGACATGGCAAACGCTCAAGTTTCAGGCAACGGATTTATTTATTGATTTTTTAAAAATCTAAGTTGGGCATGGTAGCGCTGGACATCTGACTATATTAATAATGGTTCTATTTGTGTTTGACACCGAACTTCCATTTCTAAAAACATCATGAAGTGCAAATATAAAATGTAGTTATGGAAATAAACTAACAGTTGCCATATTACATGAGTTTTACTCAATGAAATCACAACGAAGTTTATGCCTCCATATAATTAAAACAGAAACTGAGATATACGGAGCACGTCGACTTACATAACCTTAACATCAACAGTTTATGTATTGGTAAATAAAGACGCGTCACATATGTTGACGGCCCGAACAGGTGAGATGCGTCACACACTTGATTTGTTACAGCTTGAAACATGACAAGTAACGTATTATTATTATTATTTGCTAAGAATTTCACATTCTTCTTGGTATTTCTCTATGTGCCAATGCGGCATATGCAGTTGTGTGGTGAGATTTGTTTATGTATGTTCTTAAATGTTTTTTTTTATTTTATTTTGTTACCAAATTAAGTATTGTAACATACTCGCATACATATTTACGTTTTAGATGATGCTGTCCTGTTTTACAGCGTTTAGGATAACAATTATTTAAAAACATCATCTCTGTAATATACTAAAAATCTGTGATTAATTTAACGCAAATAGGTTATGCTTATTAAACCAATATGTTTCATAACTGTCAATATTACAGTTTTTCCATGCATTTCACTTAATGCAACACAATTTTCTACAATAATAGCAAGATAAAAGCAACAAAAATACTTTTCCCAGCAAATATATGTTACTCTTCTAAAAGCTGTGGTAAATGTTTGCATAGTTTAACTGCACACACTCTTGATATTTTTTAATGCATTCAGCTTAGATGTTTGTGGATAAAGTCATGTTTAAAACTCCTCCTCCTAATATACTAAGTACAATTAGTATGAACGATGCTTGTATCTTCATTATTGTATGTGCAGACACTAATTTTTGTGACTTGCAAGATTTAAATCCACTGGGTTCTTATAAGTTGATTTCCTTGTGACATACGTTTTTATATATCAATTTTAAAAACATAGTACTACAGGATTCGAATATTTCGTTTGTATAGGTCGTTCACGATAAAGTGAGCACTACATTAAGTTTTCTTTCAGCCGTTTTGCAGAAATCTTTACTATTTTTAATATGAATTTTTCCATGTAACTAAAAACCAGTTCAAACGTTTCAACACTCTCAAAAGTTAAATTCTATTGGCCCAATAAAGCAAAATTTTTAATTTATTACAAGTTGTGCTGAGTGCTCAGTTTATAGTGAACAGCCTTTAATTACTGGAATATGACAGCTTTCACATAGCCTTGCTTTTAATTACATATGTAAACATTGTTCATGGATAGCCAGTGTGTTGACGGAATGACATATCATTATTATATGCATTCCTTCATTTCACGTTCACGAAGGCTGTATTGTAATGAAAAACTTACCATGATTGTCATAAAACTACTACCATTCATGAACTTGGGCATTAATAATGTGGATTGCAGAAGTATTAAAACACATTTTCATTACTGTTTAGACAGAGACCTAAATGTGTGACTTGTGTCGTATTTCTTTGGAACATAATTTGAATTATGCGCCAGTCCACCATTGTGGGAAGAGACTAGTGCTAAAAAGATGGTGTCGGTTTATTGGTAAGCTCGGTTCGTGACGCGTACAATTGTGGTTTTCCGGGCCGGATAGATCTTTATCGTTATGTATTTATACACGGTGAATGATGCTAACGGTACATGAACTCCGGTAACGGTTTCATGTCGCAAACCGCATGTCATAACTACGTTCACACCTTAGAGTAACTATAGGGTAGAGGGAGTATCCTCTATACAGCTGCATACGAAATTGTGTGTTCAACATGTCACGTGACTTTAGTGAAATATGCGCGGGAGGTTTGAAATAACATTGAGAGAAAAGATAATAATTGCTTAGTAATCACAACTATGTTGGGTTATTTTGGTTCCTTATGAATTTATGAACTAAGGAGAATATACTACCATTTTATCGCATAGTATAATTGCGTAGACATTTCAGAACGACAAATGTAAACAATGTCGCCACATTACTGTTTTCCATAACCCAGCTGTTTTAGTAAAAAGTAAATATTAGCTACATACTTACTATAAGGTTTTGAACCGAGATCTCGGTGACACCCCATGACTAAATATATATTCTGGAAGGTACGCCATGAGTTTCAAACAACACGACTGCATTTTTACGACGAGAAAACATAAATAAACAACACCAAACTCTCGAGACCATGTTGGACACACATTTGTGACGTCATGCTCCCTCTACTAAATATTACCTCTATGGTTCACACGCAAATGTTTGTCTGACGGCAGATGAAGCCATGCATTTGCGCTACACGAACGTACATTTTGACAGGTAAACTACCGACCCTGACAGGCATGAAGTGTTTGTTCATCGCTGCAGTCATGCACTACTAATTGGTCAGAGACTAAAGCGGCTCGGCTCATCGGCGAACGGGCACAATGGCGGTGGTAACTGAAGAGTTACAGCTTGTAACATTGAATTATTACGTGACCCAAGCTGATGAAGCTCGAGAACTCTATGAAGCCGCGCAAGTAGACCTTGGGAAAAAGAAAGATCTGGAAGTACTGCTTTTAGACATATCCGTGCCTACAAAGTTTTGGTGCGGAAATTGCAGAAAGTTGTAAACAGATCGAAGGTGCCTTATGACGAAGTGACATTGAGCACTAACACGCACGATTGTTGTAAGATTCTCCAAACTGTAGTGCTATCATTAATACCATTTCCTACATTTAGCAGAAACCGGGCAGAGTGGATAAGTTGCGTGGAGCTCTTCACTTCAATAATTGGACAAGTACCAAACCTTTCTAAGGTACAGAAAATACATTATATTTTTGGCTGTTTGAATAACGAAGCACGTGAATTGGTGAGTAACATCCACATTGTCGATAGGGATTATGATGTTATATGGCAGATGTAGGAGAAACGATTCAAAAGTGTTCGAATTTAGTTACTGTTCACGTCAATCGAATATTGCATCTCCCATTTGTAGACAGCCGCAACGAAGGAATGTTAGCCAAATCTGTTACAAGTGTGGAAAAAAACTTACATACCTTAAAGGTACAAAACTTCCCTGTAGCAGACTGGTATTTTTTGCTCCAGAATATTTTGTTGGAAAAGTTAGACCTACCTCTAGGGCAGGCATTCGAAATGACATTGGATGAAGACATTCCGTCATACGTTAAGCTGCTTCAGTTCATAGAACGCAAGGCAAAGACAGCAGAACATGTTCAGTTTGTGGCAGATGGTGGACAAGAGGGCAGCTATAACCAGAAATCGACTTTACAGCAAAGACAATCTTACTGAAGAAGTAGGTTTCAGTCAGTCAGTTCAGCAAGTAAACCTAATTCCTCTAATACAAATATTAAGACCATGTTGATATCAGTCAAGGACAGTTTAAGGGAAGTAACACAGTGTAGCATTTGCAAGGGACAGCATGTAGTGAATAAGTATCAAGTGTTCTTGTCAAAGACACCAGATAAAGGAATAAGATTGTTGTGTGCAAATCAGTTATGCTTCAACAGCCTGCAGGAATGCCATACAGCAGCTCAGTGTCTATCCAGGTACAGGCATCAGCACTGTCGAGGAAATCACCATACGCTTATAAATGTTGAAACTGCTACAAGCTCAGAGGAAGACCGACCAGCTTCGGACTTAACAACAAATCCACCAACAGAAGATCCCCCCATCTTTTCCATGTGCTCTGCCGAAGTCCAACAGAGTGCTGCTAAATCCACTACGGTACTCTTGAAGACTACACTTATTCATGTATGGGACAGCACAGGTCAGTACCAAGTTGTGCGAGCCCTATTGGACGGGGCATCACTGTCATCCTTTATAACGGAAATCTGCTTACAATGCCTGGGTCTAAAAAGACGCCGTGCAGACACAAACATATCTGGTGTAGGGCACACAGCAGTCTCGGGATCCAGAGGGATGGTGGTGTGCGAGATACAATCAGTTGTTGCTCCACTAATGTGCCTTAGCAGTAGTCCTTTATTTTTGCTCAGAATAACTAGTGACTTGCCATCAGTGCAGGTTGCCACAAGAGATTTAGGTTATTTGGAGGGTCTAACTTTGACAGATCCACAGTTTGCAATTCCAGGAGCAGTAGAAATGTTACTGTCAGCTGAGGTGGTAGCTGAAGTTATGACTGGGCCTAAGATCATTGGTCAGCCTCATGCATTCCACACTGTATTTGGTTGGGTGATTACAGGTACTGATCCATGTGAACCGATAAATGTACCTCAGATGACGTCGTTACTGGTGCGTGCAGATACCTCTCTGGACCTAACCTTACAGAGGTTCTGGTAAGTCGAGGAACTGCAGCAGACCCAACTACTTTCCAAGGAGGAACAACAATGTGAGATCCACTTTTGGGACACACATGCACATACAGCTGGCGGCAGATATATTGTGAAGCTTCCGTTCAAAACTGATAGAGAAGAATTGGGTAGTTCATATAGTGTAGCTCTGGGAAGGTTCCATGGACTTGAACATAAGTTTAAAATGGTACCGGAGTTGAAAACCCATTATCAAGAGTTCATGAATGAATATGAATTACTGGGCTACATGACTGTATTGGGCATCTTACATCGTCTGGGAATGAGATGGTAGTGAAACTGAACTTCCTCTGCCCACAGTCAACCTGCACATGTGATTCCACACCAAACTGTGATCAAGGCAGAGAGTGTGTCCACCAAGGTGCGAGTAGTGTTTGATGTCTCAACCACAACAGTAAACGGACCATATTTGAACAGTCTGATACACTCAGGACCTAAACTGCAAATGGACATATTTGATAAAGTGTTGAATTTCAGAACCTCGCCTGTGGCTCTTATGGCAGATGTGTGCAAGCTGTTCCACCAGATCCTGATAGACCCAGCTGACTGGAAATATCAGTGCATCTTATGGCGAGCAGAACCTAATGGCCCGGTGAGTGCTTATGAGCTTAATACTGTGACCTATGGTCTGACGTCTTCTCCTTATCAGTCTTTGCGCACATTACAACTGGCAATTGATGAAGGCGACAAGTTTCCGTTGGCTGCTCAATCTCTCTGCAACGACGTGTTTGTAGATGACATTGTCACAGGAACTGAGACTGTTTCTGAAGCGAAACATCTTAAAGACCAACTCATTAAGCTCTTGGAGGCAGGTGGGTTCCAGTTGCACAAATGGTGCTCAAATCACAGGGAATTTCTCAGCATGGAAACATCAGAGAGGGCAACTACTCCAAGAGGGTTTGATCACTCCTAGTCTGTCAACGTACTGGGGCTGTAATGGGATCCAGTGGAGGACTATTTTCTCTACTGAGTGGATGTGCCGGATGTGCCAACTACAAAGTGTGGTATCCTGCCGACAATTGCATGTCTGTACGACCCACGTGGCTGGTTTTTTATTCTGTGGTGGTTGCCAGCAAGTTACTACTGCAGTCTCTCTGGACTCAGGGTTTGAAGTGGTATGATCCTGTTGATGGTATCATGCTGCATCAATGGAATCAGGTCAGATCATCGTTGCCTTTTCTAGCGAATATAAGAATTGATAGATATGTTCCAATTCAAGCAAACAAAACACAGTTCTATGGTTTCGCCGACGCAAGTGAGAAAGCATACACTGCTATTTATGCTTGATTTTAGAAGTCCAATGGTTTAGTGAAGGTTTATCTGGTAGTTGCCAAGTCAAAGGTGGCACCTCTTAAGACACTGTCAATTCCAAAGCTTGAGTTGTGTGCAGCATTGCTGTTAAGCAGGTTGTGGCAATGTGCTGTGAAGCTCTACTCTCCCAAGACTACGAACCCTAAATTTAATGCTTGGACAGACTCCACTGTGGTGTTATCATGGTTGAGAATGTAACCACACAGACTGAAGGCATTTGTGGCTAACGGCTTTGCAGAAATACAGTCCATCGTTCCACACAGTGCATGTAGTCACATTCCATCAGAAGACAATCCTGCTGATGTAGCCGCACGTGGTGCTCTACCAGACCAGTTGAACCAGTCACAGCGGTTCACAGGCCCAAGGATTGCTGGCCTCTCATCCAGGTTGAGGTGCAACAATCTCTTCCCGAGTTTAAATGTGCTCTCAAACTCCCTGGTGGTGCATGATAAGAATCCCAGTGTGAAGGACCCAGTGGGATTCCTACACAAGATCTACGCTTTCACAAGGCTTCAGCGAGTCACAACATGGGTACTGCGAGTAGTAGCTATTTTTTTTATGTTAACCTCATTCATCAGGCCACTGCTTGACTACAGAGGAGTTATCATGTGCCATAAGACTAGATGTCAAGAGTGTACAACTTCGCCAGTTTGCAAACTACACGAGTGCACTGAATGAGGGAGAGGACTGCTCAAAACAAATTAAGTCACTGGCACCATACTTTGATTAAAATGGTTTAGTCAGGGTGGGCGTTATGGTGCATAATACGATGTTGCCTGAGGAGACCAAACATCCTGTACTCTTGCCAAGTGGGAGTAGACTCTCGGAGCTGATTATCATGCACTATCACATTGTCAATCTGCACCCAGGACCACGCACGACCTTGTACCCCACTCGCAGTTCGGGATTATGTCTGCCAGGAGTCTGCTGCGCAAACTCCTGCATAAGTGCTTGCCCTGCTTCAAAATCAAACCAAACGTATCCAACCCTACAATGGACACCCTACCTGCTGCACGACTGGCTCAGCATTTCAATGTGTGGGAGTGGATTTTGCTGGCCCTTTTCACACCACTCCAACCAGAACTCGAAAGAAGATTACATTCAAGACCTACATGTGCCTGTTTGTCTGCATGGCTGCAAAGGCAGTACATCTGGAAATGGTGACAGATCTCTCAGCTGCCACATTCCTGCCATCTTTGATTAGGTTTGCTACCATCCGAGAGACCCTGCGGAGATATTCTCTGATAATGGTACTAATTTTGTCAGTGTACGTAGCCATTTGAAGGAAGTGTATCACACACTGCTGTCAGGAGATAGTAAGAAGCACATCTTAAACGAGTCTGCACAGTGAGGCATTAAGTGGCATTACAATCCACCAACCAGCCCTCATTTTGGTGGCCTCTGTGAGCGTGAAACAACACTTTAAGCGGATAGTGGGAGACAACTTGCTCACTTCAGAGGAGTTTGCTGCACTGCTGGCACAGGTGTCTGCAGTAATGAACTCAAGACCTCTGTGCCCTCTGTCACCTGACCTTGAGGATTACGATAAGCTGAAACCAGGACACTTTCTCGTTGGAGAGCCGCTGACTGCTATTCCAAACCACGATGTGACTGACCCATGAACCGCCTGGATAGGTGGCAACTCGTCACACAGTTCCAGTTGTTGTGAATATCACAGTTTAAGTTACAAGTATTTGTATTGTTTGCAGCAAATGATAATGTTTTATAAATGTATGTACATGGCATTGTTAGAATTTTTCTTCTTTTAATTAGGAGATTTTTACACAAATCTCTGTGCCTTTTTTTTACACAGGATCCTGATGGCTTATTTTGTAAGATAAAACTTTGTTTCAAATCAGTTGAGTTTCCCCAAAACGCTACACCATATGACATAACGGAATGAAAGTACGAGAAATACACTGTCTTAGGTATTTATGTCAATTAATATCAAACGAAACACTTAAGGGAAAAACAAGCAGCGCATAATATTTTTCCTGTATATTTAACATGTTATTTCCAATTTATTTTGTTGTAAATGAGTAACCCTAGGAATTTTATAGTTTTAATGCCCTTAAGATACACTAAATTATATTTAACCTTAATTTCCTAGTTTAAATAATTTTTGTGTTAAATCTAATATAGTTTGTTTTAACAAATTGTATTGCTAGTTTATTAAATGAGAACCATTTGAAAAGTTTAAAATTAATTTCGTTTGATTTACATTCGAGTTCAATCAGTGAATTTGCTTTTATGAGTATGCTGGTATCATCTGCATACAAAATTGTTATTGTTGTTACTTCTTTCCCCAGAAAATTGATTAAATCATTAATATATATCAATAAAAGTAATAGACCTAACATTGGACCCGAGGAACTCCATGTTTTATTTCATATAAATTAGATTGAATGCCAGTATTGGTTAAAATATCTTGAATTTCCACTTTCCGACACCTTTCTTTCAGATATGACGTGACCAAAAGGAGAAGTTTGTCTTTTATACCATACCTTGCCAATTTTTGCATCAGTAGGTCATGATTAACACAGTCGAATACCTTTTTCAGATCAAAGAAAATAACATTCACGTGTTGTTTTTTTATGGTTTAAAGAAGTGAGAACAATAGTTGTTAGTTTATAAATTGTGTGCCCAGTAGAAAATCCTTTCCTGAAACCATACTGGTTTAACAACAGTCACTTTCAACCTGTCAGGAAACTCTCGTGATATAAGCATACTGTTACAGATTTTACTTAAGGGTATACTAATTTGTTCTGCTCATTTTTTAAAAACAATACTATTAATGCCATCATAGCCAAATATGTATTTTGGTTTTTATGATTTGATGATGGTTACAATTTCTAGAGGGTTTGTATTTGTTACATACTTACCTATGGCCCAAAAAGTGATATAATGTATGAACAAAATGATGTTCAGAATGTCTATTTCAAACTTTATAATTATTTAAGTGAAAAAATATTGAATCGAAGGCATAAGACACATAGCTGTGAACCGCAACTTAAGTAAACAAAATATACTTGTGCCACAGCTCATATGGATAAGTCCAAGATATAGGCTAGATGTTGTCAAGTAATATGTTTAAGAATAACAAGTTTATCCTCGCAATTGGGCTACCGTCCGGTGGCGAGTGGACTCTTCCCCATCCTTACAATACTAGCCTTCCAGACCCTTTCTATTTTCCTCCTGTCCTCAGCAGGCCGGACATAGAACTTTTTTTCGGAGGGGGGGGGGGAAGTCTCGAGAGCAGA
>PNEQ01095405.1:0-10296 GCA_003012365.1 Medauroidea extradentata | reverse complement strand
GACAATAATGTGAAGAATTAGTATGTTAAAGTGTGATGTTAAGTCGCCTTGGGGAACGTGTGAAAATGTAAATTATATTATCAGGGCTCAAAGTTGCGTGTCGATTGATAGCCAGATGTGCCAGTCCATTCAGCGTTTCTTCCTTCATTGTTGAGCGTAAATAATTTTTAAGGCGAAGAAGGCAACTAAAACTTCGCTCACATCTGCAGGTTGTAACAGGAAGAACAGCAAATATGATAAGGAGTGTTCTAATGTTTGGGAAAAAGATCTGTGAGCACTTCTCTAAAGCCGATATTACACGATGCCTGATACCTTAACAGCCGCCATGCAAGCTGTTACGATTTCCGCTACGTCAGCTGCCATACAGGCCGCCAGGCTTGCTGGTAAGGAATATTCTTATTACACGGCAGTGGCTGCTGTACCGGCAAGGAACAGGGGTGGTTATAAGTTGTTTATAAACATCAAAACATGGATCCTACTCGCCGAAGATTATTGCTAGGTGCTGCAGCATTAATTATTGGAGAAGAAGAGGCCGAAAATGAACAAAAATGTCGTAAAAGGCTTCGCTCCAGTTGGAGAAGAGACTGGATAGCGCGACGTGACGAAGGCCGAGGTGTTTTGAATTTGCTGCACTCAGAATTAAGGTTAATATAACTGATTGAATAAATTTTACATTAAGTATGTCACGCTGCATTATAACTTTTAATTATGAAAATGTTCCATTTATTTTCAGATTTGAAGATGAAAGCTCATACACAAACTTTTTGCGTATGGACAGAGAAATGTTTGAAGAACTTGTTAGAAAGGTGTCGCCTTTAATCAGTCGAAAGGATACTAACATGAGACAGAGTATTCCTCCTGTAGACAGGCACGTATAACATTCTGTGTGTACATTTAGTTAGTTAATGAAATCTGTGTCATTTTGAGGTTAACTCTGTAGCCTACATTTCACTGAATAAAATAAGACTCATAGGCACAACCATAAGGGGGGAAGGCACTACGGCACCCCCTGCCCTATATTAAAATGAAAGATAACATTTTATTATAGAAGAATTTTTTAATATATTATAAATATTTTTATCAGTCAAATATTTCATGTTAAGTTACTAAAAACTGCTCAAATAGCGCAGTTTTGTGCCTTGAAAGTCAAAATTTTCTCAAGGAAGGGCCCTTACCCCACCCCCTTGGGAAAAAGTGTTTCTGTTATCCTTTATAGTATACCCCCTTATCCATAAATGTTTTTAAAAGTTTCATAAAGAGGAATAATAATAATTGTAGAATTTTAAAAGTGAAATGACAAAACTGTTAAAATCACATTATTTTGTACCTTGAGATGCAAAAATTTCCTGGGGGTAGATTCCCATTAGCAGACACTAATCTCAACAACACCGCTGGTTAGAGTATATTTCCGATTAACATGTGCGATTTTCCCCACCCCAATTTGGATTCGAGTTGTGCATCTGATAAGACAACTACAAAAGGGGTTTTAAAAAATTCTTAACCTTATTGTTTCAATTTCAAAGGCTTCAATTGCAAGTGATAATTATATATAGAAGGAAGTTAAGGCTCACACCTCACCCAAACTCCTTCAAAAATAAATATCGTAATAATTATGACACACAGACTATAACTGAGGTGTGAAACTGTATGCATAGGGCTTATTGTAAATAAAATGTGTGAGTATTTAATATAAATTAACCAAGGACCAAATAAGTTTGTATCTTAAGTCATTCTTAGTAATAGTTAACTGTTTGTTATTTGAATGTCACATCATTTGACATATGCAAGCACATTTGTTGTGTGAAAATTAAAAAAAAATTAATGTATAAATATATAGGTCAATATTTTACTGAATATATTTCTTCCATTGTAGGTAAAACAATTTGAGAGGAGGTAGGATTATCTTAGGTATCCAATCATACAGTGTCTTAATACAAGGAAGGTACATGACTGGTGAATGACAACTGGAAAAATGTCATCGCTAAAATATTAATAGCGGATTTATCTTAAAATGTATAGACATGCTTTGTCATGTAATATTTCTACTCAGGCTTTCGAAGTCGCAAATATTCCTTTCAAGATGCATTAGAATTGTACAATGTTATATTTTTGCAGGGTGGCTGCTACAATTCGGTTTTTGGCTTCTGGGAATTCATACATGGACCCCCAATATGCGACCAGAATACCAGAATGCACTCTATCTATGTTGATCCCAGATACACTGGAAGCTATCATTTCTGAACTGAAGGATGAAATAAAGGTAAGCATAGGTAGTTAATAGTTTGCCTCAGTGGCAACTAAACGATAATATAATGTTAAATTTAATATCTCTTGCCCTAGATTCCATCATCTGCATTGGAGTGGGAAGCAGTTGCAGACCAGTTTCACTCACTGTGGAATTTCCCCCATTGCATAGGTGCTCCGGATGAGAAACACATTCAATTCAGGCCACCAAGTTCCAGTGGATCTTACGTCCATAACTACAAGGGAAGTGACAGTGTTGTACTCCTAGCCCTAGTAGATGCTAATTACAAATTTATTTGGGTCAGTGTAGGAGTCAATGGTCGTGTCAATGATGGTGATATTTTTAGAGATAGCAATTTGAAACAAGCCCTCGAAAGCAACACTCTTGGACATCACCAAAGCCTCTGCCAAATGGTGAACTGAGTGTTCCATATGTAATAGTAGCAGATGATGCTTTTCCTCTTGGAGCAAACATGATGAAGCCCTTTCCACAACGGGGTCTCACACATGAGTTGAGAATTTTCAATTATCGACTCAGCAGAACTCGTAGGTGTGTTGAAAATGCTTCTGGAATTTTGTCTAACAGGTTCCGAATATTGCTTACGAAAATAAAGTTAGCTCCACACAAAGTTGACTTGATCATAAATGCTTGTGTATTATTGCACAATTTTATTCTGAACAGAAAACACGTTCCTGTGGCTCTTGACGAATTTGAAGTTACAGTTCCAGAAGAATTTCCACTCAGACGGCTTGAACATCGACAAGGTAGCAACAGGGCACCTCTTGGTAAAGTACCCTGGCAAGAAACTGCCGTTGCGAGAGGAAACATCTAAAGGACTATGTGAAGGAGTACTTTATTTGTCTTTATGTAGGATAGCTCCAAATGAATACATACTTTTGATATTGTAGTAGTAATTATGATCAGTATTAAAGTCAAATGTTTTTAAAAGTTACTGTTGTTTATTGTGTTAACTGTAGAATTAACATTATTTCTATTTATCTCAGGAAATGTAAGCGCTCATTTTACCACGAACGACCTATAAATACAATTTAGTAGTGTGTTTAGTTTGTTATCTAGTTGAACTGTGTTTTTGTGGCCAAGGCACAAAATCTGTAGTGTGTGTGCTGATGTATGTAATGCAGTATCTCTCAACGTACTTGCCATGTAACTTACGTGCAGAGATTTACTACTAATTAACTCCTATGGGACTTGAAGCGTTGACCATGTCATTTTATCTTTCACTGCGTTTTTCGAATCGGGTCGGTATTTCCCTAGATCCGGTTGTCTGAAAAGACTGTTGTTTTTAAGGGCTTGAGAATCATATTTCTGGTAAGCTACTTTAATTTTTAAAATTACAGAGGCGGATTTTTGAAGTATGTGTTCTTTTCGTATATACACATAATATGTGTTTAGAAGTTTCCTCAAAACATGATAAATCACAACACACTGCAATACAATTTGTGCGCAGGTAGATAGGAAACCAAAGTGTAAAAATTGGTATCCCACTAACAACTGACATGTAAATATGTATCACAACATCTATGAGCAATGCACTGAACTAAAAAGCATTGTTTCTGTAAGAAAACAGTTTTCTATAGGAGATTCAGGCATGATCCTATAACATTTATTTACAAGTGTAAAGAAACTCCAGACTACTGTATGTTTAAGTGTGATATTGTCAGTTTTTTTGTATAAAACTTGTCAAAATCAAAAGTTTTCTTTAAAATATATGACAAATAGTTAGCTACCTAAGAGCAACACATTACAGTACAGTAACGGTTTACTCACATATGTATAACAATTTAACCAATGAAAGTAAGTTACATTCACCAGGCCATGATAGAATTGTTGTTAGAAATTATGTTATACATTGTTTCGATGTTGGAGATGATGTGATATAACTATTTCAACCACCAAATGCATTATTTTTGTGCTACCTCGTATTAGTATATACACAACTATTATCAATTATTATTACTACAAGTTAAAGTTAACCTACATATTATATTTCTTTTATCTTCAATTGTTGTCAAAAAGTTGAGTTTCCTGGTGTTAGTCGTAAACCAAGTGGCTCAGTGCCAACATATTCGACTGGCATTTGGATGTTAATGATCCACTCTGGTCATCCTGGTTTTTAATTCGCGTTGTTTCGCAAAACATGATGACTTCAGAAGGACGTTTATTTTATTTTTACATTCTGAATTTTTCTCTTATGCAAAAAAAAAAAGAGAGTTATAACATGTGAAATGTACCCATTTTAATGTCCAATGTTAATAACACAGCACCATTGTTTAACCTGTGTGATTGTAACAAGAAAAATTATTTACTGTAGGCCTATTCGCCTAAAAATACAAATACCCCAAATCTAAGACAACACCTGATATTTTTCCTTTGGTACTGTAAAAATTCATATATTGTGTCACAATAACATATTAATAAGCCACGTATATATGAACATAAAATGTCGGACACACAAAAATGGTATGAGCCCTTAAAAATTTATTTTCAGAATAGATTTAAGTACTAAATACACAGAACTGGTGTTTTTTTCTTATTTGGGTAAAAACACTTTTCTTGTAAATTAAAAATATTGAAGTTTATTTTCACAAAGTCTGAACCTGCAATCATAACCTTCAGTAACCAAAATAAGGCAGCTGTTGCACATATACATTGCAGACTACATTGCGAGACAAACCATAAAATGTAAAAACTTAAGTATGCTGTTTATATTAAATAATATTTAAATGTAAAAGGTATTTTATTACTGGAGAGTCGTCCACAATACAATACAGAGTAGTAAAACTATTAAAACTAAAATTTGTTAAACGTGTGAATTATAAAACAATGAATATTCTTATCAAAAAAGCATTATTTACTACAAATTAGATTACACAAATTTTTAAAAAAAATCGTCTTTCCGCACCTACTGTATTGCCGTCTTTTATTTATGATTTGTAGTAAAGGATGTTCATGTGTTAGGTAAATATGTCAGTTAATGTTAATCGCATTTGTTTTATAAATAAATTAAGGCAGTACATCTTTGAAAGTCATATTTGGTTTTATGCTGTATGTCATTAACTGGGAGTTTTAATCTAAAGCCAGAAAAATTGGTTACAAAGAAATATAGCAAATTACACAGTAACAAAGACTCCCTCTCATTCCTTTCTATAATTTTGTGCACCAATCAGTTTTACGACCTTACATTTGACGAGATGGTTACATAGTAAATTAAACAGTATTGTTTTGTTTGTGATTGAGACTGTTTACAAAATTAAAAACATTTTTGGGGTTCTACTTTTTCTTATCTTGTACTTTCTCCATTGTGAGAGTACCTATATAAGGGTATGTATGTAATGGTTCTCTGTATGTGGTGGCAGTATACTGTCAAGTACTTAATTGTTTTTACTTATGACATAATAATTATTACCTGTATAAAAATATTGTGTTGTAACAGATTGTAGCAGAAGTTAATATGTAGCTCATATGTTTCATTTGTGTGAACTGTACACCTTCGCTGTGTTTGAATATGAGTTAAAAATGTGAAAATTATCCGTTTCGACACATAGGAGGACCTCCGAACTATCGTTCTGTGTCCCTTCATAAAATTCCGAAGTCCACCCGTCCCGCCTTTTCCCCTCCTTGACACAAATAATGGCTACGCCACTGAAAGATAGTATAATGTGAAAAAACAAATATCGCTTCCTATTCTCTCATGCTTATGTAACACAAATCTAACATAACCAGCTTCACATTAGTTTTAGTGTGAAACACGCTAAAACACATTTTGCTCTTTCATAGATTTTCAGGATTACTTGTTAGAAGTACTGTATCACTCTGGATAACCAACCTTCGATAGATTTTGTATAATAAAATTATATATAAACATTAAAAAACTTGTTATTCTTTCAAAATTAGAATATACGGTAATACATATACAGTTGTGCCTAAACACCACATTGCGAAAGTACTTTTTCCTCCACATGATTGTCAAATTTAGCCTGTCTTGTGTAACTTTACCATAATTGATATTTCTTTTGTATTGACCTAAAAAACTCCTGAATTCCTCAAGAAACAAGAGTCTCTGCAATATTTGTGTACAGATATTGTTATCAGCTGATAAATCTCGAACTATGCAAACATTATCCAAACCATACAGTACTTTGCAAAGTACCATCTCATGTGATCTGATGTGACTCAATGTGTGTTTTCATAATGTAAACAGGTATGCAAATATAATGTGTAGTATGACTGTACTTTACAATGTGATAACGATTGAATTTCTGGAACATATACAATTTTATGCAATTATTATCATCAAACAAAATAATCTGGTAATTAAAGCAAGCTATTTTTATATTCGCACATGGTAAAATGTCATAACACACAAAAACAGATGTAAGCAGCTTGTATTAAAATTTTCAACCAATTCATCTCAACTCCAAAACTTAAACTTTTCTAAAACCTGCCACATGTAAAATTAAACAATAAGGGAATGGTATGCCAAGGTTTA
The DNA here is from genome assembly GCA_003012365.1 of Medauroidea extradentata. Lineage (NCBI taxonomy): Eukaryota > Metazoa > Arthropoda > Insecta > Phasmatodea > Phasmatidae > Medauroidea > Medauroidea extradentata. Next base: position 3,541 of record PNEQ01095405.1, on the reverse strand, counting down.
TAAAGGTCTTAAAAATGCAAATGAAATGCTACAATGAATATAATGTTATAAACCAGCATCAGTAGTTACATAAAAACAGTATAGCTTTCACGAAGCTCATTTCCATAAATGGGGAACCAACATTGATCGCTCAGTACAGCACAACACACAATCCTGATCCCTGGGGTCCATTGCACTTACACAGTTCAGTGTATTAACATTATTTCATTAAAAAAACATTCACTGTAAATACAAGTAATTACCATTCATCATGATATACAAAATTAGACATGCATAACATACTGAGTTAACAACAGCAACAGAATCATCACGGTCACATAACCTAGTTAAGCTATAAAAATAGTACAAATGTGCTCCAAATTACAAAAGACTTATGCAAATAATAGTTGTACAAATAAATTACTATAAAGTATTGACGAGTATCAGTCACAAAACAACATGGACATCATAATAAAATGTACTACATGACAACCCACATACACTGAAGAAAAAATTAATGAAGGCTGATGCTTTCAGATTGACATGACACCTTAAAACAACTACAAAAAAAAGTTTTTTACCCTTTTCTATATAAGGAAATCAGTGAAATAATAAGGTGGATAGTTTAAAAATACACACGAGAGTGATGTGCTGCCTTGCTCATATCTAATCTATTTAGTTACACAATTTGGCTGTAACTATATTAATTAGTTTTTCTTTGTTTTACATGACATGGATTTATGTAGTGTCCATACTCTACTATGGCACAATTTAAGAATCAGTTATTCTTCACCCCAATTTATAACACACTCTTTGCCACGCCAAAATGACAATTACATGATATTGAGTTGATGCAGTACATTGGCCAGAATCAATGTTATGTTGCTCAAATATTAAGCATCATTAACAGTCCCAGATACAGCATACACATGCACTTTTGTGTACAAGAAGTGTAACAAAAACAGCCACAATAACTTAAAAATAAGAGAAGAAGTGGTACATAAATAAAATACATGGTGCAAAAGATGTGAAAAACGTCCTTATTAAAACTATATAATAAATAATACTTCTGATGCAAGTCATTGATGTTTATAGTTCTTTGAACAGCATCCTAATATTTGGTCTAATAAATCAAGAAAAGCATAGAAGAAATCACAATGCCTGTAGTTAAAATATTATGTCAAATGAACTGGAAGTAGTGAAATATTTTTCATCTTGTTACAAATTAGGTTTATGTTTTATTTTTAAAAATATAGATTGATTAATACAACATACCACCAAGGCCTCAGCTTTTTTGGGAAACATAGTTTGTAAAGAAAATTGTTAGTGTGTAAATCCACACGTAATCAAATAACATCAAGAACATTACATGTACTTCTAACAAGATTTAAAAATGTTATAAAATGCTGTACATTAACTGACAGATACTAAGGTAGAAGTACCGAAGTTTGTGACTGTGAGAAAGTTCGATAGTGCTGATTTTTTGGGCAGATAAAAATTAATTTCGTAAATGAGTTGATTGTATCAATAATGAGATGTCTTCTACTGAGTTTTTGCATTTGGCATCAATAGTCTGCAACCCATCATGGAGAAAATGTCAACGGAAAAAATATTTACAGCTGCTCGGTAATTGAATTGCAGGTAAATTTCGTTTTGCTGTGACATTCCATATGCAAGTTGATATGTGGATTAGGTTTGTGATGCATTATAATAGGTTTAACAGACTGTACCTAGAATTAATATGACAAGAACATGTCAAAACATGGGTTATAAGATTCGTATAAATAATATATTTTGGCAGGAAATAATGAGGGTATTGAACTTATACACACCGAATATGTCATTGTACGGAAGTCCGATACTGCAAAAGTTCGTGTTGTATTGAAATGGCTTGGTGTATTACGTGTTAAATAATGAAAATACACGCGGATAAACATAATGCACATGCATTAAATTTTGTGACCACTAACTTATTGAACTTTCTTACAGTTGTACAAATCTTTGAAACTGCGCATAAAATCGTGTGTCGTATTGTCGTCGCATGGATAAATTGCTGAAATATGTGGGGCAGTACACATTTAAGTTAAGAATATAGAATAGAGCGCATGATTAATAAGTTGGTGGTATTTAAAACTCCTGACAATGCCATGTATTGACCATTGTTGACCCAGGCATGATTGGTAAGTTACTGTGTCAAACACTGTTGCACACTTTATCTGTATTTCAAACTACCATCCGTAACAAATTTTCCAAAAGAATTGTTAACGTCACAAAATTGAATATTCCTGTGCTTATAAAGTCATTCATTGTGTGCATATGGCTGTACATGTTTGCCAGACATGCTCACACTCACGGAATGTTGACTCACATTCACAGTTTACGTGAAGACTGCAAAATTAACTTCCTTTTTTCTAGGAGTACCGAATTTGCTCACAAATACTGTCAGACTTGTCGACATGCGCCTAGCTGCTATCGAACTTCCGTGCAAATGTAAGGGGTATTTAAAAAAATAAGTATTAAAAAACTATTTGGCAAAATTAGTTGCAAGCATACGGAAACTAATAGAAAGGTTCAAACTTTCATCTTATATGTACATTGCCTGGCACAAATACTGCAGCAGCTGCTAAAAATTGTTTTACGCAAAAATTCCCTCAACTTCGGTACTGTTACCTTAATGTACGGTTTGTGGTATTACTGTAATTAAAATTTTCATTGTGTACTATTGCTACTTATATGAAAAAATGTCAAAACAAAACATTATATTATAGGAAACCTACTGTAAGGTAAACGACCCAAATTTCCTTGATATGCTGACATTTTACTTAAAAAAATTCATAAAAGGACAAATAAATATAAAATGAAAAAAAAAACTATAAGAATTTTAAGGTATGTCGCGCAAAAGCCCCGAATTTTGGTAGCGAATTATCTGCATGTTCTATTTTCAGCAATACAGGAAATGGGGTAACCTGTCCTAGTAGGGCCTACATGTGCAGGTACAATTAACTTATTAATACAGATCTTATATATGCTCCATTCCTAATTATTCAGTTACTAAAGTTTTAAATGAAATGAAATCATGAGTAACAGTAGGGGAAGGTGTTGTACCTTGGGACAGTTTTCAGACAAATATTTTTTATGAAGATAAAATAGAGTTGAAGATTGTTTTTGCCATCTGTTATATAAGTATATACAATTTAAAATCTTCTACAAATTTTTGTTTTAGCACATCTTTACCCAAAAATTTAAATAAGTAATTTTGTAAACCTCTTACAAAAGTCCCAAGGTACAACATGTTGTTGTACCTTGGGTCACATATTGTTGTACCTTAGGACATTTAATATTTAGCTTTAAAAAATATTTTAATGCACAAAAAAACTATATTTGAGTAAATGATGTTGATATTATTAATATTTAACTGTAAATAATGCAATTAACAGGCCCTGTTATACATTCTTAATAAAAAAAATGGAACACTTAGGTTTATGAAAAGTAAATTATTTACAAAGTTTTAATAAACCATGGAAAGTGTTCAAAGGCCTAATCAGCAAATGGTGAGTCAAAT
>PNEQ01095404.1:8963-26599 GCA_003012365.1 Medauroidea extradentata | reverse complement strand
TGTTGCAGTTAAAGTAAACATCACTTGTTTTATTTAGGATATAATGCAAAAAACCTTGTTGATGCCTGAAATCATGTAATCTTTTACAAAAAGTTGGAAAAACAAACTAGTCAAATGTAAGACATTCAATTTCTGTAAAAAGGGCACATACAGACTAATATACAAACAACGCCCAAAATATGTAATGTCAATCTTAAATGCTATTTATTACATTTAAAAATAACATTTCAATATGTGCCTCTTGTGCTTATTGGCACTATGTAACCACCATCATTTGTATTGCTAGAATACTAAAACAAAATATTTAAACCTCAATATCTCAAAACGCCATTTTCGCTTATGTGCCCATCTTCCGGAAAACTCCTCAATTATAGATGTAGGACCTGAAATTTAGATAATCAAGCACTACTCCGCTCTACACGACTCCAGACGTGGTACTCTGTCTCTCTCGCACGTCGCGCCCAATTCCACCGCTGCTTCTCGTCCGATCGGCCGGGAAGGAGGAAAGCGAGGCGAGCAGGCTGTGACGTTTACGCGTTCTCCTGTTACATGCTTATCTCGTGCTGGGTAGGAGCTGCAAGTGTCGCACGATATTGATAGCATACACAAATGTCACCATATAATTTTGCTATGGTAGCTTCGCTTGGCTGTGGACGCATATGAAAAGGAAACTTCTGTTGTGCGATGGATTATAAATGGAAGCCTCCACCATCTAAAGCTAAAAAGAGAAGGTTTTACGGCAATAAGTTGAAGAATATCGACAAGAGAACTTCCGTGACGAAGGACGAGCTTGCGCTAGTCTGAACGGAAGTTATTTACTGTATGACACAGGTTAATTTTGTAAGTAACATCATGAATACACTCTGGTTTTCAATTTAATTTACATTAAACCGTGTGTAGACATAGTTTGAATTTTATCTCACAACAAAATTGCAAATTATACACTTGCGCACATTATGGTGGAAGATAAGAGACATAATTTGTAGGCACACTACCATGACTTCCCGTTTCAAATGCGTTCCTGCAGAAAAAAAAGAATTAAATGCAAAATGAATACTAACACGTTCATACGTAAAGTTTCCACGTCCAGTTATTTATCTGCACTGTTGAACTACGTTCAATATTATTTGAGGCCATGTACCTAGCATGTTTATGCATATATATGTATATATAATTTGTTTGTGTGTTGACATTTAAGATCAGTGGCGTAAACAGAAAACAGATAGGGAAGGTAATAGGATATGTTTCACCCCTTTCCCCCTTTTATGCAAATGAAAACAAAATATTTGATAATTATTATATTCTACTGAAGTATAAGTAATGTATATCTGTTAAAGATTGTTCCAGGATACTGTTGGTGTATTCTGTCACACATTAGGTATACTAGTTGCAAATATACACCCCCTCCCCAAGGTTTTCCAAATATAAAAATATGAATCACCCTCTCCAAAATGGCAACTGTGTTCCACCAGCAGAAACATCGCAGTGCCGAAAAAATTGATATTGCTCTTCGTCCACTTGTTCTCAAAGCATCTCACTTAATTACCGATGACACTAGCAATTTGGTAGAAAGCTACATGTCTCTGGTAGCGAAATTCAGTGGGGGCAAGCAAGTAAGTCAAGGAAAAAGAGGTTCCTATACACACACACAAGTGTTGGAGCTGGTCTGAGTTTCCAAAGTAAACCACACTGGCGTTACCTTCGTTGAAAGAAAACCACGTCAAAAAGCCCTCATGTGACACTCAAAAGGTTAGGATTTCGTAGAATGCAACAACGTGCATCAACAGAGACCTGCTTACTTTCCGCTGCCTCAAAAGGTGTTGCAAAGAAAAAGCGGTTAGGGAAGAATGAGAAATCACAAAGCATTGCTGACTATGGAGATTTATGCAAGAAACTTGAAATAGATGATTCCACTATGGAAACTGAAAAGGTATACGTCTTAAAAAATCTGGGGGTTTTCAAAGAAGAACAGGTAATGTTAGAAAGAGCAACATGTGGACAGTCCGAAAACAGCCAATGGTGGGAGAGAAAAAAATCGTCTAACTGCATCACATTTTGGTGCAGTTTGCTGGAAGAAATCTACATCTTGTGCAAACCTCATAAAGAAATTTCTCTACTCCGATCATTTTTCCGCAGCAGCCACAGAGTATGGTAGGTTTAATGAAGCAAATGCGGTAGTACAATATGAAAGTGTAATCGGGTAAAAAGTAGAATCGTGTGGACTTTTCGTTGACCTTGAACTTGGTTTCTTAGTAGCCTCTCCAGATGGCCTCGCGGGGGATGCTGGCATTTCAGAAGTGAAATGTCCCAAGTCGGCAGAAAGTATGACTCCTGAGGTTGCTGCTGGAACATTAAAAATTTTTTTCTAGGAAAGGATTTGAAATTAAAAAGATCTCACCATTACTACAACCAGGTTCAAGGACAGTTCAACATTACCCGAAGAAGTTTCTGTGATTTTATGATTTTGACACCGAAATCACATTATATTGTCGCGAAGCTAATTTTTGAGTTTTATGTTCGCAGGCGCGTTGCGCCGAACTTTGTTTAAATTAAATAAACCAGGAAGCGTGGGTCGCCTGTTACAATAAAGTTTCGTCAGAAGCGGGCCAAGGCTGACCAATTGTTGTGACATGCGACCGGGGCTGCAGACCCGGTGTCGTTGTCGTGATAGTTTACAGTTATGGAAGCGCTTGGCTTAACTCTTGTTTCGAAATTGGTGCGTTACCGGAAAAAACACTTCGGTGGTTCATCAATTATAGGCTGGTTTTCGCTGACTGTGGTAGGGCGTCGGTCGCCTAGGGGCGCGGTGATTATAGTCTTGAACATTGAGAGAGAGAGACCTTCTTCCAGCGAATCGACTCGCCAGATCGAGCTAAAGTCAGTAAGTCACTGCTGGGTGGGGCTCCTGCCCCACCCAGACCTCTAGATAAGTTTTTAGTAGTAAGACAATCCAGAAAGGCTAATGTAAATCGTAGAGTAATTAATGGTTTAAATAGAAGCCTTAAGACGGGAACACCAAGGCCGCGAACCAGTCCACAGACCTTTCATCTGTATCTTAGTACGACAAATTGTGTTCATTTACTTAAATTGTAACATCGAGTTTTGAATTTAATTTGATTGTTAAAATAATCCCGTTATTCTTTACAGATGTTAAATATATTATATTTCTTTTTAATGTAACTCACATATTGAAACCAAAGTTCCTATTTACTTGTAATTGCATTTTGATACTTGTATTAAATGTTTCTGTTTTGTATCTAATTCGTTTATTAAGTAGATTGTCCCCGATATGTTAATTTGGAGGTCAAGAGAAGCGTCGTGTGGAACAGCTGGTGTTCTAGTTCAAGTAGTAATTAAGTATTTAAAATTCCCATATGCCTACTTCCTGTATAGGGAGATAGCTAATATCCGTATTCCCAGCCATTGAATAATTCCTCTCGCAGTTTTCTGAGTTCTTTAAGATATTTTATTTAATTGTTGTGAACTTAGCTATTTTTGCCAAGCGAATTGTGCTCTACTCCTGTGTTCTTACGTTCTCCCTGTAACTTTCGTGTTATTAACTTTAATTTGCCCCAGTGTTAAAAAAATGTAGCCCGACAATATTGAACATATATTTCGAGGTGATTATTTTTGGGACACATAAATATCTACTCGTCGTCTTTCTACCTTGATGCAATGCTTCCCGAGATTATAGATCCTCGTCGTTGCAGAAGCATGCCACTTCGGGAGCATAAGTCTGTTCAGCCTAAAAAAAGTTACTATTTCAACAGCCACATAAGACATACAATTTTGCTGAGAACATTTGGTTAATACAGTGTGTCAATTGGAGGAAAATGCCAGTAATTAAAGTTAAGAAATTATTTTCTATAAATAGAAAGTAAAAGTTCGGTGTGTATGTCATAATTTTCAATAACGCCAATTTAAGAAATGTAATACGTGTAGGATTGTTATATTGTTGACGAATTTTGATGTATAAAACTATTTGTTACTAGGGGATGCATTACTCTTCAAATGATATTACTCTTTTACTGTTACAAAAATTATTTACTTAGATGAAGAATGGTCTGTATTTGAGTATCATTACATTTGGAGAGTGCCGATTATAAACAAATTGGTGAAGCAAAATGTAAGTTTTGTATTAATGTTATTATGAACTCGTTGCAGAAAACAATACGAAGAATTGTAGCAAATAATAATTACCTAAAAAATATTTGTACAAATTTCTGTAGCAGCAGATAACAGTTCATCGTTAATCAAGAAAACACATGTAGGTGTTTCAATTGCGTTTTTGTATGTCAGTTTTTCAAAACAAGAGTTTCAGGTAATATGACACATTTGAATTATACAGTCTTACTGTGACAGCTTGATATTTTGTTGTATTGGAAATTCCTGAAGCATGTTTCATACAACACAAAATAGGTGCTTAACTTGCACGAGATACCAATCTGGCAATATAATTTCTTGTGCATGATCTTCCACAAAACACATTTCATGCAATATGGCATTATAGAGTCTGTCGTAGTTTATCGAGCGAGAAGAAGTAAGTTGTACGGATTTAGTGAGTCTATTGGTTTTCTATGTTGTACGAATGACCTACTGTGCAACAACCAAACTGCTGGAAAATATTCAACAAAGGAAATAAAACTGGTTAAAAAACCTATTAGTAAGAAAACCTCACAAGATTAAAAAATAAAAAAAAACTTTCACAAGCGGCAAAAGTCACGTGACGGTTACGAGGTTGGTTAGGTGGTTTATATCAATAACAAAGCGTAAACAGAACTGCGATTTTTTTTACCGTTGTACATGTCAGCCGGCATCATTGAAAAATTTGGGCGACTCTAGCTGCGGCCTTCAGAGCCAATGAGGGGTAAACGATGTGAACATGGAGCGGCAGTGGAAATGAAGGGCGGGAAGAAAACTGGAGATCCTTGCCATAACTCAAAGACCTGCGACATCTCCCAACACGATCCCCACACGCTGAGAGAAATAAATTGTTGAGATGATTAGGATTTAGTCATGTCAACAAAATAAATGTTTAAACATAGTGCCAAATAAACGCTGTGCTGCTGGTACAAAATAATTTTTTTTAATATTATTTGGTAACAAGAAATGCACAATATTTGGTTGCTTGTTTATTATGCTGTTTGAATAGTTACATACAAATTTTATTTTAGTGACCCTAAAAAGTCTGAGCACACTGTAAATAAAAAAAACTGAAACACTAAAAGGTTAACAATTAAAAAGAAATACCTAATTGCATTGACAGACTCTCGAACCCTGAATCTAACAAGAACCATGTGCTCACTCATTAACAAACACTGCCATTTCAAAATTACACACTTACTAGGTTGATTTAGTACATATTCATTTCATTTATTTGCTCAGGTATTACATTCAATTTATTTCCTTTCATCTGAAAGAATTTTATGCAGTTGGTTTTTGCCATTTCTAAGAATTTATTAATACAATGACATGAACTGCACATACACAGAACTATCAATATAACTCTCGACACGTACTCAACTTGACCGACACAAATTCCAAGATTAGCAACTGTAAACATCCAATTAATTTGTTAGAGAAATATCAATTTATTCTGAGCTAAACACAACTTCAAACAAACCCATACTTCGTGATTACAACTAAATGTTTCTCTCAGTTCATAGTTTCTTGTTCAACCAAACACATTTTCGTTCAACTACACACAGTTTTCTTCGAAAACGAAAACCAACTATAGTAGAAGTAACTCATTTCACATTTGGAGAAATTCTTCGCTGTTGTACTGGTTAAGATAAATAGTAAAGATGTTAAAAATTACAAAATCATAGGGTAATCAAATAAGAGCATATTTGCAGCGAACAAAGTAAACCCAGTAATGTGCCTGATGATGTGAAATAAACATATTTTGAAAACTTTTAAACAGCTCAAATTTCATATATGTAAGTATTGTTCACATCAAGAAAATATAACGAAAACGAGTATACTTGGTGCTGACAGCCAGACATTTCCCTCAATTCATGCGCAAATTCGGGGATTGAACCAGAATCGCCTTTCTGGGAGGGGAGCTCTCTAGTCACTCGACTGTTTATAAGTCGGCATCAAGATTTTATCTAACCTCAAAATGATTACATAAAATTTGTATGTTTTCTCGGATATTGGTGTATCTGAGGCTTTCTCACTAAAAGGACTCAGTTATGTCTTGCTATTTTCATTCCTTACCCATGACCACAATTCACGTAAACGTTTACGAAAGGGTGGCAACAATTATTTTACCAATTAAGCTGAAAATGCAGTATACCAAAATAATGTTTTGCATATTAAAGTTATTAATAATTTGGGCATGCTTACAAAATACTTTACAAGAGCTTTCTTACCTTGTGAATTATTTCATGGAATTCGTTGGCAGACATTTTCTAAGTTAAATTTTACGAGAAAAACCTCACGAAGTTTGTTGCAGATGTGCTTACTATCGTGTATGTTTTCTAATGTCTTTAAAAGTTTTATACACAGCATCGAGAGTCTTGAATATGTATTCATACCAAAATGCCTCAAACACGGATCTCCACATAATAAACGTTTCCTACACAAATAGTTCTATTCTGAAGTCATAACCATATTGCTGCCGACATTATTTATTATTCTCCAGGTTAGATAGACTTATCTGTGAGTTAAAATAATTATTTCCCTCTGCTTTTCTGTTGTAATATTGTATTTAACTTCTTACAGTATGTCTTTCGCGGAAGATATCTTACTTCTTGTGGATACTGACTAAATATAATCCAAATAAATGGTTAATTGAGCGTTCTGTGTTCGTGTAATTTTTATTCGCTCATTTGGTTTTGTTTCTACATTTATATCTATCTGAATAAGGTGTATGTACTGTTCATCCGTATTTGGCATTGATAAATCAGTTAAGTACTTATAGCGCTACTGACTGTATTTCCGTTGCAAATATCATGTGTACATGTAAAGTTTTTATTTGTTTATATTACAACTAGCAGTCCCCCGCAGCTTTGCTTGCGAATATTGTTCGTAACTGATAATATTTACTTTAATTGAAAAACCTCTTTGTACACAAGATTGGTACTTCAGTCATCAAGTGTTAGAATGTCCAAATGGCTAGTTGAACTAATTCTGCAACAGGATAAGTAGCTATAGCTGTCCACGCGAAAAGCAGTCTAAAGTTTGTCCTTGCCACTAACAGCGACTTCGCCTGGGCTTTATTTATAGCCCCGCCAATTTGACGTTGTGGGGTAGTTACAGTCACCTAAGGTAAGAGGTTAATCAAATGAAAAACATCTGTTTACCCTGTGCACAACCAGTGGTGACGAAGCCGTCAATTACATATTTTTCAAAATATTCACTTTAACTTTATTGCAATTACAAAGTTTCAGTGGGTAAAGGTTTCGCGGAAACGTATTTGGTGCCCCAAACTTGAGATTAGTGAGATGATATATCGTCGGTTTACTGCCAAAAGTGACAAAGTCACAATAAGATAAAATTATAAAAATGATAGGAATATGTATATGTTGTTCACAAACAATTGCCCAAGTATAAGGCCTATTCGTAGTTTCGTACTGTTGTGTCACAGTATAATAACATACCACATTTTTGTTAATACAGTGAACTCTCGATAACTCGGACTAAAAGGGGGAAGAAGCTGTCTGAGTTACGATTTGTCCGTGTTATCGAGGGATGTTCAGGGAGGTGGGGTAATCAGTCAATCACAAGAAATGCGAAGAAATTAGTACGCTATCATTTCTACAAGCAAAAGAGGCTGCAGTAAATACTGTTTTGTACGTAACTATCGTATCAAGTTACGGGAGGGCCACCATGCAGTGGGAAAATTAACGCTAACGTGGCGGACTATAAAAGAATGTCAAACAATGTGGGCAGTCAGATATTTATTAATTTTTTTATGCTGCTACTTCTGGCTGATCCTTTTTTTTATCTCTGTACTAGAAGCTGGCACCAGGCATCCTTCTATCACATAAAAGTTTTCGACGGGCTGACGACAGCCAATGTGCCTGCACCTGTGAAAGAGATAAGAAATGATAATTGGAGATAAGCTAGGGAGGTTGCGAGCGGAAGTAGTCAAGGTAAACCAGTACAGTCTCATGCAACACAAACACCACAAGTGACCACACGCATCTCACACAAGATGTTTACATTGAAAAATACCTTACGTCCGTATGTCACAGCGTAGGGGAAGCAGCCAGCTGCTAGCCTGATAGTTACTCTACCCTCCTACAAAGTTACAAAGGTACAAAAATAATTTTCCTCGTATACATGAATAAAAACGGCACTGTAATTAACAATCCGTCTGGGTCACTGTACATTATGTGAACACATTTCAACACTACTAATTTAAAAATTTAATTTTATGTATGTAAATTGCATCATAGAACACATAATTTACATCTTTATTCTTATACAAATTGTCATAAAGCAATAAAATTTTAATCATGTTCTACAGAATTACTGTATTTACTCGCGTAATCGCCGCATATTTTTGACCAAATTTTAGGCCCAAAAAATGGGGTGCTGCCATTATAAATGGTTTTCAAAAAAATTACCTTCTAAATTTTTTTGGTGTAGAACACAACAAATGTACATTTTTTTCCTACATTTACTCGTTCATAATGTGACAATTTCTTCTAAAATAAAGAAAAAGATTTTGTCAGTGTATAGTAGGTACACATGGAAAAATTAAAACAACAAAATCTTGTTAATCCATTCATGTGCTACACTCAATGAAAATTGTTTAAAATTATCCCGCATAAGACGTTTACATTTTACGGTCCATTACATGTATGCTATTATTTCCCGTAAAGTAGTTTATAAACAAATCTGATTCACGCTTAAAACGTTACAACTCTCCAGACGCCGTTACGTTATCAACAGTGCATCATCAAACAGCGAGCGTGACTCATCGTGTCTGGCTTGCGCATGGATGTTGTGCTGTTCTTTCACCACCCACATCGGCTCTTGAAAACATCATTGTTAAAGGGACGTAAAACCTTCTCCCCAATTTTTCTACGTCACAATGTGAAGCAATGATTTTAAATTTTTCTTTAATGTCCGGAACAATTTGTTTTGCAGCCCTGAATTCATTGCACATACCAGAACAAAATAATTTTCCGTTTATGTGTCATTCAAACCCGTAGTAACCGTCATTTCACAAGCACCACACTGAAATGTTTGTTTACGACACACGTGCGTGCCTGGCTTGCAGGACGAAGAGGGAGGAAAGATAAGGAAGTGAGAGGTCACCCTGCTGCGTTGCATCTTTACTCGGACGTCGAACGCCTCGCTAGCAACATTTTACCACACGGAACTTGCCAGATATTTAATGTGGGATTATTAAAGGCTAATTAGCGATGCACGACTACATTATAAAGTTTAATACTGTTCTAAAATATAATATGAATTTAAATCCAGCAGAAATGATTTTTTATGTCTTTTAACCAAGAAGTAAACAAAAATTATTAATTTTTTTTTAATTCTCTCCGAGTTATCCGAAGTCCGGGACATCGTGGTCCGAGTGATCGAGGGTTCACTGTATATACAATTTAATACTGTTTCTAAACTAAATAGCATTTATGACTTAATCACTTTTGGCAGTATACCGATGATATGTCACCTGATATTATAGAGGAACCTAAGTGGAAAGCAAACTGAAATTTTACCCCTTTTAAAGACTACATGTAAATTGCACTAATTCGATCTGCCTTGCAGTTTCTGTGTGTCAGAATTGAACGTTCGCACGCAGCTTTTAACGGAATTCGAGCCCAGAACATCCCGGAATTTAGACCTGAGTAACAAACAACTGCATCATGTAACGTCGAAATAATTCAAGAAAATAAAATTTTACTAAAGAAAATAAAATATCTGTGTCTTGGGCTCATTGAGGTTGTACAACACCACGTCTTGATAGGTTACTGTAGAGTGAAACTCCTGTATAGGTTGTTTCTCGCTGCTCGTTCCTGCTTTTCGGATTGTCTGCCTTGAATATTGACCAACTTAGTTTTATTCTTAATAATCATGTTTCTTATAAAAAAATTACATATACATTTTTTTTTAAAATACTTACGTAAGCATCACTCTGATGGATCTAACACCTGAATATCGCTACTGGTTAGATAGATATTGTGGGTTGATCAAAAACAAATTTTATGATTTTTCCCCTTTTGAGTGTCGAATTACGAAATATTTTAAATTTACATCTTAGATATTTGTATAAGTATCCAACTGAAGTGTAAATCACATCGCTAGCCCGTTCAGTCAAATCAAAATCAATCATTCACTAAAAAAAACACATATCACTCCTGCACAGTATTGAGAAATCGAGTTTCGAAAAATATGAAAACTGTTTTGTGATAATTTCTGTAATCATCATGAAGCCAAAATTAATTGTATATCTCGACGGGTTCGATAGATATCAAGGATTTATCTAAAACACATTCAAGGTCTTTTCACCACCTAAGAGAGTACATTTACAAAAACCCTTAAATCACGTTTTAGAATACTTTATTGGTATCTCGTGGACATAAAAAACACAACATTAGCCAGCTGGGTTCAAAATAATATCGACGATTAATTGAAAACGCTTTTCACCACTTTTCACATCCTTAAGTAGCAAATTTCGATAATTCCTGAAATTACTTTTTAGGTATTTGAGTAAGTATCAATCATAAACAAAAATCACGTCGCTATATAAAAAGCAATGGGATCGATATTTATCGAATGTGAGTCAAAAATACATATTACCCCTTTTTAACCAGTTTAGGGCCCAATTCGGAAAATATATTTAAAATGGTACTTGGGATATTTACAAAAGCACCAATTTAAAGCAAGAGCACTTCAATATTGATTCGATAGATATGGAAGGATAATCCAAAACACATTTCACGTATTTTCACCCCTTTAAATAAAGAATTTCGAAACGTCTTTGAGTCATGTCATAGACATTTTTAAAAGTAACCAATTAAAGTTAAAATCACGACGATAGCCAACTGTGTTTCAAAGATATAGACGATTCATAAAAAACACATTTTGCCCCTTTTTACTGCCTGGGGGTCCAATTTCAAAAAAACCTAAAACTATTTTTTGGGTATTTACGTAAGTAATATTTTGAAGTGAATATCAACTCTATCCCGAAGGGTTCGATAGATATCAATAGTTGATTGGAAACACATTTCAGGTCTTTTCACCCCCTTAAATGTTGAACTTCGAAAAATCCTTAAATTAGCTAATATGCATTTTTACGAGTGTCCTATTAAAGTAAAAATCACTATGATAGGCCGTTGGGTTCGAGCTATATCAACGTTTCTTTCTTTTCACCCCCTTAGAGGTTGAATTTCGAAAAATCCCTTCTTAGTGCTCGCTTACGAATTGAGAGGAACCCCCACAAAAAATTTCACGATTCTAGTACCAGTGGTTTAGTCTGTAGTTTGATGTGTCAGTCAGCTTTCATTTTTATATGTATAGAGATAACTTATTTTTAAAAATTGTTTTCTGTGTATCTGTGTTTTTCTTTAGCATATTTGTCGACTTCACTACAATACAAGGTGAAACAAGTATGTGTGTGTTTAATTCAGGCGAGAGTTTGTTCTAAATATATGTACAGTACATAATCTTGCATGGACATAACGCATGTAGCAAAATACAAAATTGCCATTAAAGGAATAAAGTTGTGTATCAGGCTGGAAAATAGAAGTCCACTGTCTGACTACACCCTGGCACCGTGGCAGGATGAAAAGTTATAAAGCATTGCCAGTTGTAATTAGGTCATTGGAAGATATAAATTTTAAAAACACATATGGCGTGCCACAAGTAAACCATGAACAAAGTACGGCCTCTTTTATAACCCTCAACGTTTCTGGTGTACACCATAACCGGCAAGGCCTAGTGATACTATTTCTAAAATAGGCTGCTTACGACCCAACTCAGTTGAAAACATCTGTTTTATTTTTTAGGCCAGCAGGGCTATTAGTAAACAAACTGATGACCGATCCATGGATTGCTAGCTGTGTCGGCGGAATGTAGTAATTTGGCCCAGAATTTTCATTTCAATAGCTTTTACGAGAAACAATTTTAAAAAATTGTAACCGATATTGGAAAGTCGTTCTGACCGTCTTGTGAAAAATAGTTTTAATTGTGTTGCTCAAATATTTCTAGAGACATAAATTGTTATAATTTTTCGTACTTATTGAACAGTAAGTGCGACTGCCGGGCGTATGTAATGCCTCTAAGGCCCTCAAATGACGTGCAGTCCCTTTGTTGAATACATTTTCCTATGAATAATCTTCTATAAGAAAATAGAACACGCGTTCATTCTGCCATGGAAAACAAGGGTGGTGACTGAAGCTGAGAGGTTTTCCCATTCATAAAGTTCAAATTTTTTGGGTCCCTTCAGAAATGTTATAACAGGGTTCTACTGTACACACACATATGTATATATGTGTCTGTATGTATGTATGTATGTATGTATGTATGTATATATATATATATATATATATTATATATATATATGTATGTATGTATATATATATATATATTATATATATATTTATTTATTTCCCCATGGTTGACTTACCGCAGCATCAGGTCCAGGTTACCAAACCACTGCAGGACCATCTGATTTACAAACATGTATAGAATTTTAACAATTATTTAATTTTATTCATATGAAATTCTCACACCAATCTAAAAGAGTTCATAACTAAACTGCTGGGCAGATTTTCAAACACAGCTACGAAGCATTCCGATGAAACTAGCTTATTGAAATCTGTAAATACGTTTCGAAGCTACGAAGCCAAAAGGAGACGTAAGTATCAAACTTATAACATTTTTTCTAGTGTAATGTTGTAGGTTTTTTTTTTTTTATAATAAGGCTAGGTAAAGTTTCAAGGGATCAGATTGTTTTCGGTGTATTGTTTGTAGGTATTTTATTTGGGATATTATATTTTGGTTTGTGGTGTAGTGTATATGAATGTAGCCATGTTATGTAAATTAGTTGCCGACGGGTGATGTAACAATTGGTTTGTATGCACCGAGCACAAGCCGAGTCTAAAATTAGACTACCCACCCCTAAGAGCAAAAAGGAAGGTAGCGCGAGAGAGATGGAAGATAAACGAGCGGCATGTGCGCGCTTCTACAGTTAGAGGAGATGAGGTGGTGTGATTTGAAACTCTGCTCTCTGAGTGGCCGGCAATGTATCGCCTGAATGGTGGGGGGAAAAAGGAGCATCGGTTTCGTTGTTGAGAGGAGAAGTGGTTATGAAAGGCTGGAGAGAAATGGACGTATGCTCTTTGTTACGGTTCTCGAGGAAAGTGTTCTTTATAAAATATTGATGATTTTAATGATTCGGGCAGTAACATTCGATGTCCATGAGTTCAGTAATGGTTAATTTGAATAAACGGTTCCACTTTCACTCAGTTGTCCGACAGTGAAATGGAATAAAAAGTACTTCTAACATGGATTTGTGTAATGTTATTTACCAGTATAAAAAAAGAAGTCTCATGCGCCCGATTTACTGTAGCTTAGCCGAGGTACCGTTTATAGACAGTGGAGTGACATATTACACTAGTCAACAGTGAAAAATAGTAAAAATCATATTTTCTGCACCTGAAACACTGCAATGAACACTATCTAAAATAAGTTTTAATAATTGCTTGTACGCACGCAAGCACACACACACAAACTCACACAAAAGGCAGTGTAACCATGTATTCAACTATATACATCCAACTATATTAAATTTAATATATACTTCAATAACAACACCAATATACTGAGACAAATAAGAAAATCAGCAAATATCATGTATCAGGTACTTTTTTTTAATACGAATTAGGCCACAGTATAGTACTACTCAGATTGAGTTTATTTCAACAAAATGCCATTATAAACGTCCTTACTCCAAACAGAAATGGAGACTTGATATGACCTTTTAATTAAATTAAACACGAGGCAGTTGACATATTACTTGTTGGTTCAACAATTTATATCTCTCGACAACTTATTGCAAAATCCAATCACAAAAAAAATAAATAAATAAATAAAACTTTTCTCAGGCCTTCAAACTGTTGGCCCCCATTTTACCACAAGTATGCGACTAAAGACAGTCAAATTTACTTTTAGAGAAAACAATTCTACGCCCCCATACACCAACATTTTCAGCACATACCTGTTTTATTCCAACGTATGTGGAAAGATGCCCTCAGAAATACTGTCGGTAAAGATAGGCACCAAACCTCTGCAAAAGGTACCAAGACACCTAGTTGCTGTCAACGATCTTCCTTCCGCAACAAAAACCAAATTGCTACACCGTCTTGTACTTCACAAGATTCGGTATGATAAAATGTGTTTCGTCTTTCAAAACCAGTGTTAATCATAAATTACACACGGAACAGGCCACAATTTAAAACCGCAGACGTTCTGTTTTATATTCTCTCTTCAAAGAGAAACTTCTAACAATGTCCGCACTAAAATCCACAAGGCCCACTTTAAACGCACACATTATCGTCCTGTTTTCACCTGGTATGCTACAAACAGTACGTAATTCAAGAGCGAAAAATTAACCATGCCAATTCCAAGTTCAGCAACAACGCAATAAATACTTATGCTTCAACCACAAGTATTTCAAATTAACCACGCATCAGTTACAATACGGTATCACTGGACGTACGATGCAGACAAGTACGCCTGCAGGTAATATCCGCGTGTTTTGTCGGCAACTCGTGTCGACCAGTACCACAGTACAAACGCCTCACACGTTTCTCCGGCAACACACATATTGCAGACCACCAACAGGGACTGACATCCCATTCTCCGTGCGAGCTGCCTCAGACTAACCGACCTACACACCACCACATGCGCTGCCTACCCACCTAGCGACGACAACATTACTAAACAATCAGGTACGCGTTGCCGTACTCTCATGGAAATTCTGGTACATTACATTTTGGTGCTAAACCACACAAGCAAAATAAAATGTTAACACATAGTACTACAAGTGGGCATAACGATAATATCATTAATCATAAGCCACTGTTGTTAGCATCACTTTCTTCTACAAATTACATTTAGAATGCTTAAGTTACTTAACACTCTCACTTTAAAAACTATTCTAGTTACCTCTTTTAAAAGTCTGTTGATATCTCCAAAATATGGGTGCATCCTGCTTCCACTTTCCACTATGTCTAGTTGTGTAAGGAAGCTCCACATTAAATCTAAATTCACAAATAATTCCATTATGTCATTAAAAAAAAAGTAAATGCAATTTAACTTGGTTAAATATCACACTGAACAAGATTTACACTCAAAATGAACTGTACAAAATGTAGCTCTTCTCACCATCTGTACAAACAACATAGTGAGATAATTACACCAAAGAATGTAATTTACACAATCTACCAGCAAATACTTAAAAATCTTGTATTTATTTACATACAATACTGAGTAATAATTAATTGCTGTGTCTGTGTGTAATTAGGATAAGTTAGTTGTATATTATTAATATCTTAAAATCATTAGTGAACATTAGTAATGTTTTAATTAAAACTTGTATTACATTAATTGCTTTGATTTCAGTATTTAAAATAATGCTTTGTTAGTTTTATGGTTGTGAAACTTTGGGGGGAAAAAAATGAGAAAAAAAAACAGGGAAAAATTGCCTCCCCCCCTTCCTTTTTTTCCTCCTTTAGACAAGAAAATTGTAAAAATTTGATTTTTTTTATCAAAATTAAAAAAATTACATAAATTTGGAAAAAAAAAAAAAAAAAAAAACTTCAATAAAAATGATCATATAGTTTCTGAATTAAGTAAAACCTAGTTAATTCGAAATGCTATATAAATTGAAGCCATCACTCGGTCCCGAACGTAAGGATAAGATTTTACATGCTGTGGAGTTTGGTTAGTTTGAAATTCGATTAATTTTTAATTCAAAGCTTTTTTCTTGCCCAATCAGGGATCAAGTCCTAGTAATTCAAAGTCATTTTGATAGAGAAGTCAGTAAAGTGTGTGAAATTTAAGAATAATGCTGTGTTGTGTGGCGTTGTACAGCCCTGGCTTTGTTTCCGTTACCGCACATGCCCGTGTCGCCCAGACCTCGAGACTTCCTTGCTGTCTGCTTGTGCACGATGCTAGAGTTCGAATGTGTGTGTGTGTGTGTGTGTGTGTGCGTGTGTGTGTGTGTGCGTGTGCGATGCGCGCAAAGAGAGAGGAAAAGAAGGCAGGAATGGCATAGCATGCGACAGCCTGTGAGTGATGTGACAAACACACGAGTTGTGTGACAATCACACGAGTTGTGTGGAAACGGAACTTGCGACAAAATCCTTCACGTGATTTTGTGCTTTCCTCTGCCACTGTGAGTTAGATGCAGTTATGATAAAGACACGTGCGCATGTGCCACGAGTCTGGAGCATTTCCGGCCAGGGAGAAGCGGAGTGGAAAGGCGGGAAGGAGAGAGAAGCAGGCAAATGGTCAGACAGCATCAACTCCCCCTCCCCTAGCTAACCACATACCAAGCCACCCTGCAAGTGCCTCCTAGTCCTTGTTCTCTTCTACCTCCCTCCCCCTTTACTATTTCCGGCATGAGTCACCAGTCAACAATGCAGCTTCTAGGAGAAAACGGACAGCAGAATGGTAGGCAAAAAAGCAGATGTTTGTTTTCCGTGTTCGACTGGCGTCATCTAAATGGCAACTCGTGGAAGGAGAGAACAGATAGCAGTGGAAATTACATACGTACAGTACTACAGTTTTGAAATTTATAACTTACACGAGTAGCTTAATATATATTTAATGTTCGAAAGCATTGATTATTTCACCACGTGAAAATAATTTGCAAGCAGCTAGTCATAAATTGTCAGAAATCATGTCAAAATATTTTGAAGTAATCTACGAAAAGTTGGTCTCCCTCACCTTTCCTTGCTTGCTCTCTGTAATAAAATATAATTCAAATGGTTGCAGAATTTTTATAGTACTGTGTCTATTTGAGGCAAAAGCAAATACTTTTCCTGTACATAGACTGCTTTGAAAATATCCTTATAATTAACGAGTAAAGTAGGCCCTACTTATTTCACGATTCTGTACGTGAAAGTCACCACAGAGTAAGATATACACTAGACCCCCGATTTTACGAACCCTGGATTTAACGAAGGTAGCGATTCTACGAATACAATCTCAGGAACCCTCAAAAAATAACAAAATTATACGACAAAAAAAATTGTAAGGAATTACGTTGACAATGAATAAAACATACTGTATCTAATTTACGGCATTAAAATATGAATTGTAGAGTTGCTGTTATTATTTGGTAAGTCACAATATTAAAAATAAAACCAAAATAGCGAAAATCCGTTAAAAAATGTGGCAGTAATAGTTTGAAAACCGCGCGGCGGCGGTGCCGCGTGTGCCAAGCCGGCCTGTCTCTAACTACGACGTATTAGGATCTATATTGAGGTCGTACTATAGACGCAAAGTTCCAGCGCATGCGCATATGCTCGTTTAACTATAGTACAGCCTCCTTCTAGGCTGTTTCACGACGTCTTATATCTCTCTCGTCTCGCGCCGAATGAGTTTACTTTTTTACGCGAACCGTATAAATAATAGCGAGATATTTTTCTTTATTG
>PNEQ01095403.1:0-26504 GCA_003012365.1 Medauroidea extradentata | reverse complement strand
CCGACCAATCAGAGCGAAGACCTGACCCGAACATTGCATGCGTCCCTTGTAGAAGCTCCGTATTTATTTAAAATAAAACTTAACATGGGCACATCCTCACAGCAATTACCAATAAAACACTTAGCCTAATTACTACTTGCTATCTTCAATTAATATAATTCTAGTTTAAATTACGTACGTTACACGGGGTCTGTCGGGGAAGAGCAAAAGAAGAAGAAATGTGTAGGCGAGAGAGAAAGAGAGAGGATTGTAAGGCAAGGAGACAAGGGGAGGTAGGGCGCCCCCCTTCTCGCACAGCATGTGGTAAGGCTCACGCATCATCTGCTCTATTGTCGCCAGACCGGCGGCAATTATCACTCTTAAAAACTAAAATCATTATACATAAAATTATCTTAATGTTACTAGCATATTCGAGTCTGTGACATTCCACAGGTTAAATCGATACCAGACACGATACCTCTGTGATAATATTAGTTATAGTCATATTTTATAGTGTTTTATACTGGCCTATCATAGGATCCCACAGACCCTGAGATTAATATTGAAGTTAAAATGGATGGCAATATGTTACATATGACAATAAAGGCCCCTTCATTACAATCAATCATCATAATTAACCTAAACTACATTAATTTATATATATGAAAGTATCAATAAAATATGGCCGTCACACCTTCAATGTTATTACCGGTAAGGTATGTTAATGTGTGTGTACATATATTTACACATTTATATATAAGTTATTTGTATATATTTACGAAAATATATTTATTTATATTTTTTAAATTATATACATTTATTTTATATATACAGATATGATATATATACTATATATAATATATATTTTATGTATATAGTATATATAATATATATATTATAGATGTGTGTGTGTGTTTGGTGTGTGTGTGTAAAACAAAGCCGGCCAGCTTTGTTAACACCCTAGAGCAATTAATTTTGAAATTACTGCCTAACGTTATTTCAAATCGCCGGCCTTAAGGTTAGTTAAGGTTCACACCTGCTAGGTTCGCTGCTAACTTAGTTATAATTGCCAACATGGAAGATACCCTTCTATACTTCCCTCTGTATTCTATGATGTACACCAATATCCATGTGATCAGACTGGTGTATTGAACCTTACTCGAAATTCCTAGTAATTAACCCTTGAATATGGTATACACTTACTTGCCTTCGCCTTATCGTGCTGCTTTGTTCTCCTGAATACGTTAAACGGAGGTAGTTCAACATTCTACGGAGGCGCTGTGGTGGCAGCATTAATCACTTGGGAAATTCTAACACGCCATGTTACGGTCGGGTCGGGCACTTCAGTCGGCAGGGAAACAGCTCGTACCAACGTAGTTCCTGGGAGTTTAATTGAAAACGTGTCCATACAATGGTATCGTTAATATCATGACTTTTATGACCTACAGAATCGATAAAGCATTCAATGCAGAGACTAAGCCTCTCGCAAAGTCTGTATACCTATTTCCCCTGCCCAGGTCGACGTGCGGTTTGCAGAATTTTCTCAGATTGAAGTTTATTCGAAAAAAAAAAAAAACCATGACCGACGTCTCATGGAGAATAACTCTCAAATAACGTAACACACATGTAAACACATTATGTATCATCAACTAATCTTTAAAGGTTATATGGATGGTGTTATTCATCAGACAGCTATGCGCCAATTGTTAATTTTGTGTGATACAATAAATATGTTTAAAGGTTTTAAGATTTGAAACAGTCTTACATAATTATTTTAGTAATACAGCCTGTTGTCTTCAATGTCGACTTCAAAAGGCTGAAATACTTTTTGTATGGTAATTTCAAAGCTTACAACCTTCAAACATATCTTACCGAATACTAACAATTGATGCAGGACACCACCCAATGGTTGTCCGATATTTTTAGGTATCAACACCTTAGCGAAGACGATTTAATTTGGTATAGTACATACTGCTTGTTTTTACCTTAAATATTTCATCATAAGCGTTTGGGGTCTCCACTGAATACTGCATAGAAACGAGTTACCAGTGAGAACATTGCGTACTAGTTTAATCAGTTGCGCAAATATGCTAAGATGAGGGGTGATACGCGATCCTTGGTCACCCTTACCACTTCCGCACTTATAAACCTCACACGGGCCACAAACGTTCACTCAGGTGACCCCCTTAACCACCAAAATATTTGCTTGGTCCTTTTGTCCTTAATATAAGAATGAGTGACTCTGAAATGTCGGCGATATTGGTTAAGGCAAAAAAGGTAGATTTCACTTTTTTGGACTCGGAAAAATATTACACGAAAACAATAGTTTCCAGATTAAAACAAAACTAAATACTATCGTTATATATATATATATATATATATATATATATATATATATATATATATATATATAGCGTGGACAAGAATTAATGTGCCAAACACAGGGACGGGATTGTTTATGCAAAATAAGATAGGGTTACATTAACCAACACTATTGAGTGGTGAATATTAAGGGAGCTGCACGACGTTGAAAACTAAATTTTGAAAAACATTGTTTTAAATACTAGAAAGTATAAGATATGGAGCCACCAAAATTGGCAAACAGCTTGAAGAATTGGAGCAAATAAATCTGTGAAAATGTGGTTGACGCAACGCTCCCTTTCACTGCTTACGCAAGGGTTACTCAACCTATTTGTGCAAGTAACTTTTAAATACTAAGCGGTAATAAAATAGTCTATATGTATCATCGCTTATCACACAAAATTAAAGGGGAAGTACTTCTTGTGTTAATCACTCCGGTAAACCGTTTTCGAGAAAATACGAATCAAAATACGAAGGCGCAGTGTAACCCCGCAGAGGTAGGCAATACAACGACTTTTTGAACCATGCAAATTGCAGCATTTATTTATTTATGTTCATCCCCTAAAAACTTAATTTCGAAAAACCCTCATATCACATTTATGGACTGTTTTATGGGTGCCCCATACATGTAAAAAAAAAACACGATAATAGTCCGCTGAGTTCAAAATATAGCGATATTTTTTTTAAACACAATTCACCCCTTTCCACCTCTTTTGGACCCAAATTAAAAAACAACAGTTTGATTAGTATTTTTTCGTGTATTTGTGTGAGAATCAACATTCAGCAAACATCTCGTCGATACATAAAAGTTCAATGAATTGATACATATCGATTATGAATCGAAAAAAAATTATCCTAATTTTACCTCTTCGGAGTCAAATTTAAAAAAAAAAAAAAAAAAAAAGTTAATAATAATCCGTAAGGATATTTTGGGTATTTACCTAAGCGTCGCCCTGAAGAAACGGATCAATAGATATTATGAAGAATAATCGAAAACACGTTCTACATTATTTCACATCCTATGGTATCGAGTTTCGAAACATATTTTAATCCCGTCTTAGACATTTGTATACGAATGCAGTTGAAGCAAAACTCACGTCTGTAATCCACCAGGTTTGATCTATATAGACGATTCATAAAAACACATTTTCCCTTCTAGACTTCTTGGAAGTCATAGTTCGAAACGTTCTGAAACTGCATTTCAAATACTCACGTAATTGTAATTTCAAGCAAAATCAAACTCTTTGCTTCGAAGAATTTGCTAGAGATCGAGAAATAATTGAAACCACATTTGATGTATTTCCACCGACTTAATATTCAAATTTAAAGAAATTCTAACATGCAATTTAACAACCGTGAAGTTGAATTAAGAACTCCGACGATAGCTCGATGTGTTCTAGCTATAACTAGAGCGACGATTTTGTGGCGAAAATATTTTTGCGCCATTTGGTGTCAATGCCATATGTGCACACAGACAACTGTGCTTCATGTACAATAATATAATTGGATGTTATAACTCTCATTTGTCTCGAAGGTTCTACTGGCAAATCACAGACGTATAGTGACACAGAAATATTATTCTAATAGGTGCAATCAGAAGACGTGCTTGAACAAAGACACGCTGCCAGTAACCTTGAATCAGGGTCGCCGATTTGCACATACGGGATTGGAACAAAATGTTGCAAAAATCTTTTTGCGACAAAATCGTGGCTGTAGCTATAACCAGAGATGATGGCATATCGCGAAAATATAAGACCAACAACAGGTATAAAATATTTCCATAACGGGATTCTTATTGGCTCAGTAAAATAGGGCAACAGCTCCTCGTACAAGAGAAACCCAACAGTAATCTAGTAAGCTGAGCGTGCGCCGAAATCCAGCAAACAGTCAAGTTTTCCGCGATAAACCACCATCTCTAGCTACAACTTATCACTAGAGATGATGGTTTATCGCGGGAAAACTTGACTTTTTGCTGGATTTCAACACACGTTCAACTTACCAGAAGATGACTGGCTTTCGCTTGTACGTAGAGCTGTTACCCTATTTGACTGAGCCGATAAGAATCTCGCTATTGTAATATTTGATGCCTGTTATTGGTCTGCCGACAGCTACGTTGTGCCAAACGTATAACACACAATAATTTTTAGCGTATAAATATTTTGACTGGATTTGTTTGTATGGTCATACTCCATTGCGAAATAAATGATTGTCACAAGAAAACTAACAGTTAGTTTTCTTGTGACAATCATTTATTTCGCAATGGAGTATGTCCATACAAACAAATCCAGTCATGAACTCCCATTGCACAGTTCTTTCAAAGATCATATAAATATTTTGCTTGTATCGCCATTTTTAAAAAGAGTTTAAGTGAATAGTTAAATTCTCGTGTGACCTAAGACTTTGTACAAACATTTCATGTACGTTTGAGAATTAGGATCATAATACTTATTTAGTACAGCTTTTGAAGTGTCAAATTGTCTTCAGAATTAACTATTTGAATGCGAAACTCACTAAACCCAGGCTGAGACGTATGAATCACATATTGAAATAATATTTGTAATGGTTACAAGCAACGTACAAAAATAAATAAAATTTTTGGATTTTTTAAATTTTTTTTTTTTAATATCTTAACGTTAACACTTCACTACATCAAGTAAAACTAGCGTTTATCACGAAGGTTACTAAAAAGTCCAGTAAACAGAAACATTTCCGTATGTCAGAAATTCTTATAAACTGAAACCACCGTGAAAGAAATAAAGAAGGTATTTCTTTATTCTTTTAAAATTCGATAACTAATTTACGTCCAAGTAAAAATATCCAAGCACTGAAGCTGAACACTGAAGAATACACTAGTCGAGAAAATAAGTGCACTAATTTGTTAGGACAAGGACGAGGTTAAAACTAATTACATCACTGATTCGACGGCATTTCCTTGTTAATTATACAGTAAAATTGTTGGAAAACAGCAATCAAGTTTTTAATTTACTGCGAAAGTGATATTCTCCATGAATCGAGCATTAACTGGAATAACATCGTATGTTTGACATACTTTTTTTTAACATACAATCCACTTCTATTAGTTTCCAGTTGTTTGTGGTTTTGTTAACAAATAAATCCGATATTTTTTCAGGCAGCAGTGCGTATTCAGCCAAATTCGTTAAAAATAATGTCTGTTTCTGTAAACGTAATCGAATCACGTATTTTTTTCAGAAACCCCTTTTGAAAGTATTGTATTGTTTTTCCCACACAATAATATTGTTGACAGTTTCACAGTTGCCAGATTAGAGGGGAGTAGAATACTTTTGAAAGCCTATTGCGCTGAGATGAGAAACAAACAATCCCCGCGGTGTGTGTGTCCGTTGAGTGAACATTGCGTTGTGACGTCCAGCGTGTAATTTTGCAGATCCAACCGAAAAAGCCAGCGAGATAAAAAAATAACGAACTTCTCTAAGTAAATAAAACACGTCGAAAATCCATGGAAGGTATAACGGTAGTTTACAAATGAAAATGTGGTAATGCAAACCCAATTTAGGTAAACAGATTTGTGTTGATTAGAGAAGCGTTTGGATAATGGTTTTAATAAAATAATTCATAAGATAATAACTGTATTTACTATGGGAAATCATACTTTATCGGATATATTAACAATTAATTCCCTCAACAATATTTAATTCCGCGTAACATGTCGTAATCAAGAAGTTTTTTTGAGGTCATAGTGTAAATAAGCAAATTCCAGTACAGGTTTTACATATGTAATGACAAACACACACACATATATATATATTTATATATATATGTACATATACATAGCCATGCAGACAACCTTAGAAATTAATATAGTCACTGATATTATGTAATGCACTATGTGAGTGCGTGTGTGAAACGAATTTCTGATTTACTAATATATATTTTTCCACGCGTTCTTATCACGTAGCAGATCATGTACGCTGGTAGCAGATCATAAATTCAAACAAAATTAAACATTTCAACATGTTTGCAATAATGCTTGCATTATTTTATCGTAAGCTCAAAACATTAATAAACGCATACCTATGTTGTTTGCAAACTACAGAACCACTTCACTGTACAACACGCAAGTATCACACATATTTATAGCTACGTTTGGATAAACTATTGTGATAATAGTTCTGGAGTAGTAAATAATATCGGAATTATGTAAATGTTCGTTTCAACTAAAAGAACAACGCTTATTCTCGTTGTATTTTAAGTTAGATTTGACCGATTTTAACTGTAAGGTCAGCTATACACTAGAGCTGTAAGTTTTTTCATTAACATTTTGTGGTCTGTGATAGTACATTACAGAGGTTTACGTACTATTTTCAGTTAACCCACTACCTACTGTATTGAAATAACTTCGGGGGAAATATATTTTACTCGTGTGTTAACTTCTTGGTGGTTTTAAACTCAGCTTGAAATAAACAGCGTGTTGATTTATTTTCTCGTACTCGTGAGTAGCAATTTTTTGTCCCGTATGCCTACAGACGCTTACTTGCAGACTATGCATAGAGGAAGTTACATGAAAACTATTACTCTCGCACACTATGCAGTTAGCAGGTGTTGTGAGCAGTCACTCGAATGAAACTAAAAGCAAGTATGATATTCAGATATCTTAGCAGACGATTCCCTGCAAACTAACGTACAAATGCTAACCCATTAAGTAGCCGCTTGCCCAGGCCGCCGATCAACGTGCATAGCTTCAGCCGTTACAAGAACATTCGAAAACCGGCGAACGCGCATAAGCGATATCTGCTTTTGAATAGCATTCGAAGTACATTACATGTGTATATACCCATTTCAAATTCACCATTACACATTAAAGCATATTTTCTAGCGGTTGACTGGGTGTTTTTGCGGTCATTTGTAAGTGTGAAAATCTTGGTGCAGAATCTTTTATAAGCTATACACGCATGCAATACACCTTCACCTCTAATACAACGCTATGAAATGGCAGATTCACCACTAAAAGTATCACAGAGGTGAGTTATCCCCGGGAAGACTGCACGTCATTTCATAGAAATTTGTTTCAATCACTTTTAAATTTTAAAAATAGTAATATGCTTTCCATCTCTTAATATATATTAATAGCCATAGAATATTAGCATCACTAATACGTTTTTCATTAACGTCTCTGCCTAACTCTCATCCTACCACGAATTTAATTAGAGAATTAATGTTTGAATAAATTACTCTACTGTATATATACCGATTTATAAGTTTTCTTTGGAACAAAAATACAGTGCATTACTTTTCTTGAAAAATTGTTAAATACGACTGATTTAAAAGTATTAATTAGTTGGTCAATATTTTTGTGAGTCACACAATTACTTAAAAATTATATGTTAGACAATAAGAACCGAATATTAAAAAAATAACAAAATTTCTCAAATTGCAATATTCTTTCAGAAATTTAACAAAGAGTACGTTTTGTTTGGAATCGTATTCTGTAGAATTTATGAATCCAGAAGTTGTTAACTTTTAAGTTTATTCGTAATTTAAATTTCATTGCCGCAAGAAAAGTAGGCAGCTCCTGCGGGAGGAAGTAGGCCTATATGCACCATGCATTAACCTAATTTACACATTAATAATAATTGTTTTTTTATTTCTTACCGAATCTAATTACGTTAGAGCCTGAAATTCGGTGTTGTATTAAAAATATGTAGCATGCCTTAATGAATAGAATGCTGAAAATGTTATATATTTCAAGAGAAATTGTATCGAACAAATGAAAAAAATTCATTGAAAATTACTACCACGATTCAATCAGACAATATAACATAAATGTGCAAAAGATGACTTTTTGCTGTCGTCCCTATTAAATGTTTTCTGTTAAGAAAACTGAGCTAATAATAACAATTTCACAACACAAACGAAAGTTATATTTTCCTGTAAGTCTGCATTTCTTCTGCAGTGAAAAAGTATTATATATTAAAACCTATGTTACAAAAAAAAACTTTTCTCTGGTTAGTTTTCGAAAATTAATTAATTTTCAGAGTTTATTATTTTGTTTCTTTTTCTTGAAATTTTTATACTCAACGCCTATAGAAATATTGTTCAGGCCATGAAATTACATGGACAATTTTTAAATAAAAATATAGTTTTTTAAATTACTTTCTTTTAACTTTTACAAATTACTCGTATATTTATTTTGATTTCATGAGATATTTTCCCTTTAATTTACCAAACATAATTTCCCTTTTATATTCTCCTTTAATTTTTATTTCTAAACATGTATTGCAAACAAATATTTTCAGCAATTTCTTGGCTTCTGGGTATGAGCCGCGTCAGGAGGCTCACACCCAGAAGCCAAGAAAATGCAGACAACAGCCGCGAAAGCCTGCGATCTATTTTAATATTTTCAGAATTCTATGTTAAATCTTTAAAAACCAAATTTTAAATGTATCTTTGTATTTAATAACTTCTGGTAAATTATATTAACACTAAAACATTGTCTTAACGTAAAGAGTTTCATATAAATTTTATTTGGGGTCTGAGATGCATCACGTCACAAACTAAATTAAAATATTTTCACATCATCGGTTAAGGGTAAATATCATAAAATTTGTCCAAGTTATAAGTTATGTCATAACCATTCAATTACAGTACAAAGCAGAGTCCAAAAAAATAGTATATTGTAAAAATATGGCATTATAATACTAGAATATTTCTGCAAGACAATAATAATTTATTCAGTAGAAAATGCATCATAATTTTATGTTGTTGTATTACTAAAAATTCAATTTCCGTAAGGTTAGTTCGCCACTAACTCCGAATTCGTACGTTTAGTCAAGTAACGTAAATATTCGCTATATTAGAATGTGATAGAACCGAGCCATAGATTTACAATATTTACCAGACACAGAAAAATCATAGCCTACGGTTAGGCCACACTTATCGATTAATAAATTTGTTCGTATTTTCAAAGCGTGTTTTTATTGTTCTCATAGATAGTGTACAGAGACACCATGTAAATAGAAAATTTCGTCGAATCTATTCAAAACAGCGATATTTTCCAGAGAAGAATTGGTAACTGTTGTCGCTATGTTTGCGTTGATAAAAAGTTATGCTTTGGCAGAAAATATTAACGAACTTCGTAACAATTAAATTGTTTTCTCAATCATAATGTAACGTAAAGTTGTTTTCACAAGAAAACTAGCATCCCTGGTTAGTAATCATACTATTCTACAGGGAACTGGTAGTAGCTATACGTTGTACCGTCTTTACGAATTCTGGAAATATTTATGACCGAACAGTATTTTGTACGGTTGATGTTACACGTGATTTGTTCTAATTTTCCTTCACATGTCCGACCCGTCTTGCTTCACTGTGAATAATTGTTTTATTTATTAAATGTGCCTTTACGTATCTTACTAGAACTGAAATAACAGAGCGTGCACGCAACCGAATCCAACACCATGCTGACAACCAATAACCTAATGCTTTTGGATTTTTTGAAAATTTAATAGCCAACAGCTTAATACGCCTACGGTCTACGATAATGAAGAATCTAAACCACTATAATTTATTACTAAATAATAAAGAGAACACGAAAATTTTAGAAGGTTCAATAACAGCACAGACATATAACGCGGGCATAATTCCTGACACAGGATCCGAACAACCGAACCTCCTACAGGGGTGGCTTCTGAATAACTTCACCAACTTGTAAGTAAATAACTACTCCTTTTGTATGACTACTAACGGGGCTGTCCCGTTGCTAGGGAAACGTGTAGAAAGTTGTGTGACCCAGCGACAACTCTGCCGCTCTGCCTATGAGTTAGCTCGTTAAAAAGTGTAATTACTTTTACTGGCAGCACCACCTATGCTAATGATCAATTAAATTATTAAATATGCTCTGCCCACGTAGCGTGATTTTAATTGCTCCGAATACTCACGCATTTATAACCATATACACACATACGTGCATAAATACATACAATATATTTATGAGTACTCCTGCATATAGAAATATACATAAGTTCGTCGACAATTGCGTACATGTAGGAAGATAACTATTGATGTGCTTCAAAAACCTTTAAGTAAAAGCGGAATAAACAAACTACTTTTGTCGTCTTCCAAGAGTTTTATAGTTTTGGTGCTATTGAAGTATAACAATTGTGTTAAATATTATTATATCATTAAAAGTTCACAATTGTTGGAAAATATTACCAAAACATAGGCCCATGCCATTGCTATAACATAGAAATTGATCTGTTATCAAAAAAATTCGTGAATTTGTGGTTCTGATAGTTTTGCTGAACCTATCGCGCAGAGATTTTTGGATAGTAACATTATTTTCAAATTAAAACGCGAGTATATTTGAAATTCTGTTATTATAGAGGTCCAGACATTATCGTATTAAAAATTATAAAAATTACAGTTTCCCATTTTTGTATATTTTGTGGTTTCAAGCCCTTATTTTTCTAAAAACAGTTTTTAATTTTTTACTCGAAAGTAAATCATACTACCTCATAATGTTATATATATAAACGTCAGCTGATAAAATATCTACTCGGCAAAAAATCTCATCGAAATTTGATGAGTAGTTCAGATTTTATTTACGATTGAGTGTTCCAGTCACCCGCTCGACATCGTACCTTTCCATGCCCCTTAACACAAGTATTAGGTTGGCCGTTGTATAGTGCGATTCCTTAAGGGCTTGTTCCCGAGTTTTTTTTCAGACTGGTGTCAATAACTCAAATATTTTTTAACCAAAAGTTTAAAAAAAATTAGAGTCAATGTGCAATCACACAATGCACAATAATAGTGACGCGTTTATTAAAATAATGTACCATTCGTCAGCAAAAAAATAATTTCCTTCATTTTTGCTTATTTTCACGACGAAAAATGTGTTACTTTGGGTAATGAAATCTAACAAAAAAAAAACGTTCAGTATGATTCTACAAAAAATTCAGCTACAAATTATAACATATAAGTGTCAAAACTGTGCAGCGAAATTTTGATATGAGTATTAGGTAGCAATAAAAAAATATTTTCGGAATCACTGTAAAACTCCGTAACAAGGCTAACTTTCGAGAACAATATATGACGGGATATGTTTTCGCACTTCAATTTGGATTCATCGGACTCTAGTTTTGGTGTGATAGGGTTACGATGTACGTCACACATCTCTTCCTTTAATACTAATCAATTTCGACCGGGAATTTACATACTCGTATCGCTTTCACATTCGACATTTGTCGTTCTAAGGTAGCAGCTGTAACGTCTGTGGACGCCTTCAACTGCGATGGCCTTCCAGTCATGGTCGACATGTTTGCTGGACGTAAACTTCAAAAATACACAGTTCATGTACCCGTCTAGTTTTATAGCTTCTAATGTGTCTTCTGGGATTCGTAGCTCATTTTCTAGCCATAAATGAATATCAAACGCCCTCTGTCGCGACGCGAAGGTAACTCGGACAGTATTATTTCGTGCCCGATGCGAAAGCACACGTGTGCTCGCTTCGACCTCCAGCGCCCGACTGTCTCGGCCATTCGACCATCGGTGATTGTTGAATACAAGCATTCGTGACGTTGGAGCCGTTAAAAATAACAGCATAGAAATATTAATTTGTTGTTTTGTTTCATCACCATTCACCGTTTGAAACAGGAGGAATTAAAACACTTTCCTCCTTATTGCGTTGGGTATATTTGCTGAATTATACAACTTATATCTAGCACGTTCTAGCAATTGTGCGACTGTCAAGCTGTTTACTAGTTCAACTTACGTACTTGACATTTTGGCTAACAGATATCGACGATAATTATAAATAATTTATGATTATGTTTGACATTGTAAACAAAAAGTGTATTTTTGTCAAATGAAAATTTGCAAGAAATTGTATTGATAATAAATTTCATAGAGAAATAAGGCGACAGTGGGGAAAATATGCACTGCATGCTAAGTTATACAGTTGCATTATTTAGTGACGGTATTTTTTAATAAGCATAGGAAAATAAAAATTCAAAGACCGGAATTTATGTACACGATGGCTGGCTTTGAATATTTAAAAAACAATCTGTACGCTAAAGTGAATAGTTTCAAGCAATCACTGCTAGAAATTCTCAGCAATATTACTGTGTATGGTTTTTGAAATAACATCTGGACCACACCCATAACCTCACAGTTACGTAATAACGTTATTCTTACAAACTATTTTATTGTAAATTTTTAAAAGTACTTTGCAACGACTGTCTTGTAAATGTGTATTTGCTCAGAGATTTGTAGGTTTTTTTTCTTATTTGTGGCTACAGTTGTGTAGATTTATATTTACTATCGTTTTTACTAAGTAAACGTACAAAATTGTAAAATTACCAAACATTTGTATGTGGGAATTCGCACTCTTTTACAGTGTATATATGTGTGCTTTCCAAAAAACACTACGAATTCGATCGGGCACTGTAAGAAATGTTGTTTTTAATTTAAATTCCACACAAAATTTGGACAGCGAAGGAATAATTTTTTTTTCTGTACAGTGAATATATAACAAAATTGTAATAAGTAAAACATTAGTGGACATGTATACACGTATTCATTAGTAGAGATGCGCAAAATTACATAGAGCTGAGGTAATACGCTGGGACTGCATCTGGGGAATTTTCTCAAGTCGTGTAATCCTATTAGAAGTACTTAGCGGTGGACAAGTCTCAAGGGGGGGGGTGGGGGTATATACCACAGGCCTAAAGACACGTGCGCCGTCTGTGGTTGTGCCCACGATAACTTCCTGCTTCCAATCCAGTGCAGTGGACTAAATACACACACAGAGATAAGTTGTTTTTGTAACATACTTTTTTACGCAGAGGAGTCACGTTGGACGCCATTTTTGTGCTCTGGAAGCTATTAAGCCAAGAATGCTGATAGACAAAAACAGCTATATATATATATATATATATATATATATATATATATATATATATATATTATATATATATATATGTACATACATACACAAGTACATAAACACACATGCATGCATACATGCACACTGTTTTACAACGTGAAGAAGTTTACGGAATGTTTTTCTCAAGCCACGAAATGGCCATGTCAGTTACAAAGTGTCTGATTAGTTTCTTGGCGAAACAGTATTATTTTTAGTTTAAATCCCGCGCAGATAAGTGACAACAATATAATCTACCATTTTTAAGAAATTGGTCTAGCTTTCGTGTCTTGTATAGTTTCAAATAGTTTTCCGATTGACTGGTTAACTAGAACTGAATACGAATCGAAGTATATCAAAACTATCAAATATTAAACTTTTATCAAAGTTTGAAATTTCTTTTTTCCAAATTACTACAGTCATGTTAAAAATCTCGTAATAATTCTTGATTTAAATGTAATTATATACTAAAGGAATGTTTCTGAACTAATCCATTAAATATAAAAATAAATATTACTTAAATTACTATAACCAAAAAACTAATTTTTACGAACCATTTTCAGACTCCAAACAACTGAACATATTTTAAAAATAATTATTAATTAGTTTTTAAGTTGTTTTATGTAATAGAATAAAAAAATTAACACTTCTGTGTAAATACATGTATTCGGGAAGTTATTGCAAACTATATTTTATTTTATCTGCATGTGTTTGCAAAACACTAAGCTTTAATTTAAACGAAACTTGTTAGTCGTAAGGTAGTATTTAAAGGAAGGTGTGAATTAATATGTCGAGATATACATATGAAGAAAGTTTAATTTGTTTTACAAGAAATTAATTGATAATTCCATTCTTATTCTAGATTATTATCAACATATATGTTTACACGAAATAACAGCTGTATTACATACAGTATAAAATATAAATTTAGAATTTTAATTAGAGTAACCATTTTTTTATTATTATTTTACGAAACGAAATACACTTCTCCATAGTTCTGTTTGTGCGTCAATATTGCAAAAATTTATATCATTTGTAAACAGACAACCATTCGAAAACGACTCAATTTTGTAACCACTGCATCAATTAGGGATAGTAATCCCATTGTTACACACAAAGCGGCCATAATGTATAAATATAATAAACTTCATAACTGCTAATACAAATGACACTAAAGAAATTCTGAACGAATTTATATCCTCGTGACGATAAGAAAGTCCTTCAAATAGCAAACACTATAAACTAACACTGATTTCAATTAATTCCTTTATAAGGCAATGGCAGCGTATCAAATTCAATCGATGTTGATTGTAAAGGTACAGTAATGACGTAATTAAAGCATAATTACACGACTAGCATTCATTGCTGAATAAAATTAAGGAACATTATCTGTTTAGTATAGGCATATCGTTTGCAAGAATTTATTTACAAGTTTCTAGAATTTACAAATATGACTGGAACACATTTTATGTAAACATAGTAATTTGTAACGGTTCTAATAAAACACTGTTAAAAATCTTAATAAGCAAGGCGGAGGCAAGGGTTTTCCGCAATTTTGAGCAGCAGCTTAATTCCCTACCATATCTTAGGTATACTTCTCAGGCTATATCTCCCTCTACCTCTGTTTTTTCCTAATTACTGCTTACGTACGCGACACGTATGGTGTAATGCGACACTAAAAATTATCTTTATTGCTAACACTAGTTTGGCTGCCGCGCAACAAACACTAAAAATACATTACTTGTAAATAGTTCCTTGTTACAACAAACAAACCTCTTGTACAACAGCCATTAAAGTTTAAATAATTTTATTTTACTAATTTTGAGTTTGTATTATATTTTTGGCATTCCCACGATTTGTTAATAATAACAAACAAAAATCTCTCGTAAAATAAATAAACGCAGTTTTCTACCAACTCACCAGTTTCACCAACATTTCAGCATAAAATTAGATTCTGACGCAAATAAAATAGATATTCTTTCTGCTCGGAATTCGTGGCGCTGACGTCACAATAACCTCAGTACTGATTGGCTGGCACCTGTTGTTATTCGCGTTGCGTCTGTCGCGCTATTGTGATTCCAGCATTAGCAGCACTGCTGCAGCTGCTCTATGCTCTCAGTATTCATGTCACAATTAACACGAATCACATACCACAATACGAAAAGGTTTAATACTGTTAACCTTCGAATGATTCGAAAGAAATTTTTCAAAATTCCACCGTATTACGAACGTTAGAAACAGTACTATTTCGGTGAATATTCCAAGAAGTTTAACTACGCCTAGTGACAATCTACAAGAGCCCTTCAATATCGACGACTTTTAAGGCAGCTGTGTGCAACTAACATGACATCCAAATCGCATATAATATGTAGCACTAAGAGTGTAAATACAAATCACATCGTTCCACTATTTAGGATTATGTACACATATGCATGTCTGAGTCATACATAATGCTCCCAGTTGAATGATCATAGAATTATATGAAAATATTTTTTAAATATCAGTTTCCGACGTCCTATCTTCTAAATTTATTTGAATAATTTGAACTGATTTATGGAGCCACGATTTTGTCGCGAAAAGATTGTTGCATCATTTTGTTTCAATGTCTTATTTTCACATCGGCAGATCTTCTTCATTGTTATTGACAGCGTGGATTTGTTTAGACACGCCACGTATTTGACAGCACCAACCAGAATAATCAACTCTTGACAGCACACTTTAGCGATTTGAACCCAATACAAGTGAGAGGTGAGAGATAACATCTAACTTCTGTCCATGAAGCAGAGCGCAAATGTGTAATATAAGACATCGAAACCAATTGCTGAAAGAGTCTTTTCGCCACAAAATCGTGGGTCTACTGATAAGTGATTCCAATTGACACCTTATACAATTCTAGTGATAATGTGTACTATGTGTGTGAAATAATCAAACGCACGGTGATATTCACCAACTTTAAATTCATCTGCAATTCAATGTTACGAGGGCGTGGTACATATTTCAACGCTAAAAGCATTAATGTATAAATGTAGGTTTCTTGAAGCCAATTTGCGAAAATTAAACAATAGCAATCCTAGACAATAGTTTTAGCAAACGTTTTAAATAAAATTGTTTCCTGTGTTACGAACTTCTGAGGCACAATCTCTGACTCCGGAACCACGTGCACTTAACTACGGCGCAAGAGATCACGGGTAACGAATTAATAATTTTGGATAAAATATTTACTCTTGAGTTGTCAGATACTATTATCTAGGATTGTTATCGAGTATTTTAACCATATTTGCTTCGAAAAAAAACGTAGAAATCAATTGATATATTCAGCGTTTATTTATCTACCACGCAATCTTAACGCTGTGTCACATGTGCAAAATATAGTTTAGTATCATTTTTAAGATTTTATTTTCATCGTTTTCTGTTAATATGCAGCATATTTTATGTAAGTAAATTCATTTTTGTAATTAGGTATGTTAAGTTTGATTTAAAGAGTTTATAAAACCGATGTGATAATGTTTTCCAGGTGTTGTGGAACTTCAATTCCCTGTTAACGTCAGAATATGTCACTACTAAACGACTCACCTTGCAACCAATCAGAAATTACGATTTAAGTGTGTGTCGAGAACAGTGTTTTGTGGTCACTTTGTACGTTTAGTGATGAAAAATTCTTCATTCTGAATTTTCAGAAAAATGTTATGGGGCAGATGTTTTTTTTTATTATTACCTGGTGATAAATGTTCTTTTTTTTTTTCTCATGGAAGCTACATCTTTTGTCAGAGAATACGTCCGATGATGGTTTCTAACCTTTTTGTAGAATTTTATTTATAGTCACGGTTTTACACTGAATTTTACTACAAACTGTGTTTAATATTCTATTTCTCAGAAACAAGTATTAGGAATTTTTAGTAGCAGCTGTATTAATTTAAACGATTGAGTCGAGAGATTTGTATTGCATTTAAATAACTGATGTTTATTTGTGCTGCACAATATAGGTCACGATAATATAACTTGGATACTTGAATCTTCAGAAATGGTGTAAGTAGATATTACGTAAGTTGAATTTAAAAAATATGTATTTTGTGACAATTGTCAGAGCGGTTTTGCTGTACTGTCTTTTGTCTTCTTCAAAACATCACTTATTTTTATAAAGTTTTAACAGACACTACGGTCAAAATATTGGCATCATTGTTGGTAATGTTTAAAAATTAAATAGTTTATAATATGCTCTATTAAAAGCCTACTAAAATTTGCAAAATGTCACAAATTTCAATGGGCAGTAATTAGACCTTATTACCACTCACAAAACAATTAAGCAGCAGGAATCTGTGGTTGGGCGGATAGTTAGACATGGTGTTATACCACTGTTGATGTACAGTGTATATATAGGCATATATATATAATATTAATTACTACAGTTTAACACACAATGATAAGCACAAACCTTTGGTCAGAAAATATTCAATTAATTTCTTATTCAAATAAACCAGTTATATAAAAGAAATTTGATGATGGCGAAAGCTTTTTTTTTTTTTTCATTGATTTAATCAATTTAGCTGAAAAAAAAAGTCTGCGTGGAAGATAAGAGTAGTTCAGAGGCTTGAAATGCAAAAGAGTCTTGTAGACTTCACATGGCAGCGTGCCTTGCAAAAGTTGAGATTAATTTTCTGTACTTCAAAACTCAGTATCGTCTAGAGAGTTAACCAAATAAACAGATAAAATTTCGGAGATTTATAGCCACAAGATCCTTTAAGGTTCTCACATATATTGTGATGAATTTTCTACAAGTTAATACAAAAGAATGAGCGAGAAAGATATATGGAGTATGTGCCGCATTTTTTTAATACATTATAAACTGTGTTTATAGGGAGTGTGAGTTCGTGTGTGTATTCATGCCGAATTGTATTTTCCATGTTAGTAGTTTCGTCACTTCAATGGAGAAAATAATTTTGTCTAAAAGCAATTGTGTGAAATGTGACTGATATAATTTAAATCGCTAAGCTTGTTCTAGCCAGGGTTCCAATGCTGGCATCGCCCTTAAGAAGCATAGTACATAAAGAGAATTTATAATTTTATTTGTAAATTAAGTGTCAAATATTAAATTTAATTTTACTTTTCGCCCATGAAGACCCCATGATTTTTTGAGATACAAATTAGAAATTATTTGGGAGATTATCGTTAGAAACATAAAAAATTATTTGATGGACATACGACACTGCCATCGAGTGTTGCTGAGACGCTTGAAACCCCGGAAAAAAAAACCTAAAGTGAGTGTCATTCCGCTCCCCCATGAGTAACTTATCACCAACAGGTTAATCTCATTCCACATGAAAATTCTAAGGCACCATTCTTTCTTAAGTATTTTTTATTATTAAGTCTATAAACTGCGCAGTCTTCAGCAATTTGAGATTCTGCAAACTTTTATTTACAATGAAAAATTTGCGGTGCAAAGTAACTCCTAAATTGAGCAATTTCCAAGTTACCTTATACGCAGGTACAAAACGGGTGCTTCAGGCATCAGACGCATTCCCCACACGTTATGCAAGGGGTAAGTTTTCTTAAGGCAGATTTCATCAACCACGCTATAGAAACGTACGTGACATCGAGGGCGAGGTACCTAGAATGTTTGTTAGTAGAACTTCAGCTGACCCTACAGTCGACAAGTCTTACTTATTCAAATGTCAATTACATATGTAATTTAATTTGTAGAATGTTTTGAGCACACATGAGTTTACTTAGTGCCATGAATGGTATGGGTCATTCGGAATGAAGTGAGCATTATATATTTATTCTTTGAAAAATATCACCAGCCGTTACCATATGTAATTCAACAGTAACTATAGTTGATTTACTGCTTATCTGGTTGGCAGCGAAGTTACGCAATATAGCTCTTTGTATTTCCCTATTTAAATACACCAATTCTAAAACAAAGTCAACCGAAATCGACATGCTTGTATTTTATAAAATTAATATTTTTTAATTAAACTTTATAGGTTCCTACCGACTGCACAATTTATCTTACACGCGCAAACGTCAAGTGCCGAGTCCAGAGAGGTTAGACATTTCCCATCGGTTGTCGTTACGCACGGAAAAAATACGAATTGGCTGACAATAGAACTTTAGCGGGGCGTTTTTTTAGTGTTCTCTTTATCTCGAACCGCCTACTGTTGCTGTTATATTAGTTTGTGCTTTATTTTCAGTGAGTCATCAATAATTTGATAGTACCATAAATGTACCATAATTGTGGTATTTTTATGGTTTTCATGTGACAGGAACTACTTTGTTATAAATCATACTAGGCGAATGCTAAGAATGTTCCTTACTAAAGGCCACGTTCGATTTACTCTCATTTCTCTCTATTAGTTCATCTCTAATGATATATTGAACCCTGCCCAGACCTCAATTAAATATTTGGGACATTTCCGTTATTCGATTTGTGTGAAATATTTTGTTGGTCCCAAAACGGTTAAATTTTTTTCTGCTACACAAAGCTTAACATATTGAAAACTGCTGCATTTTTTAAATGTTTATATACCTATTTCTATGTGCAAAAAAATTACCAGCTAAGTAGTAGCTTACATAGGTACGCCGATACAAAAGACTAGTTGACGTAACAAAACATTTCGTACACACAAGCATCAACAAACACTATTCGGTTGATCCAAAAACGTAACACATTATCTTTCTAAACAACCGAAAATTTCGATGGCTCGGCGTTTAGTATATGCTTAACAACATTCAAATGTGTGTTTCGCTGGCCCCCTATATATCTTTCTATTTACTTGCACAGGCTTTGCATGTGTTTCATCCTTCAAGCGTTATTTTTCTCTGTGTATGCGTTCGCATAAATTAAGAGTGTAGCAATAAAAGGATTGTATGCATGTCACGCAGTTATACAACGGGAAAATTATGACCCACATAGAATGTTAGCTTGCGGCAAGCTTGCCGTTTGTCTTGAACTTGGATTGCTTGTTAAGCATAAATTGAACGGCTGGATTCAAGCTTGTTTCAAGTCTTACTTTTGGCAAGCTTCCTGAAGGCTTACCAACTTGCTTGCCGCAGCAAGCCAAACATTTCGTCTTTCGTTTGTTTACTAGTTGAGAGGCGCTCGTGGAGAAAGGCGGGACGTAAACAAATTTATAATCCTGAAAAGTAGTACACGTGCATGCAGAAAATACTTCTCAACTTGCAGGGGAAAGTTTGAATCAAACTTTTCACGGCAAGCTTGATTCAAGCTTGCTGATTGGAGACCAGTTAGCTTGATTCAAGCCTAATTTCCCACTAACCGACTTGCCGAGGCTAGTCTGATTCATGCTTAATCGTTTGTTGTGGCAAGCTTGATTCAAGCTTGAAACAAGCT
This sequence comes from Medauroidea extradentata, assembly GCA_003012365.1. NCBI lineage: Eukaryota > Metazoa > Arthropoda > Insecta > Phasmatodea > Phasmatidae > Medauroidea > Medauroidea extradentata. Next base: position 5,922 of record PNEQ01095403.1, on the reverse strand, counting down.
GACTTTGCTATTTGAGGAGGCACATTTTAAATGTGTACACCTAATCTGAAATCAGCAGGTAAAACATAAGTGACTCAATTAATACGACTTAAAATTATATGAAATCATAATGATTTTTAAAGAGCTTTAAACTTCCAAATTCATTAAGTTCAACCTATTTAAAGGAAAAATTCCCGAGTCCAGTGACTTTCATTTTAGAATTCACTGTCCTATGTATGCTCAAGCCTGCCTTTTTTGTTTATTGTTTGCTGTTCCAGTCAGATGCTGGTAATGGACGAATACATGATCGGTGCTTTAGTATACAAAGGATATTGAATTCTAACAAGCAGATCATTTAACTTGCGAAATACTACTTTCAATATACTATACGTCTAATATTATTCAACGAAAGCTTATGGCGAGAGTAAAAAGTTGGTTTTTATATATTTCTTCGCAAAACATATTTAAAAAATCATTATTGCCGTATTAGGAAAAGAATTTTACTATCATGTGAGGATCAAGTTAGACTTAACTTTTTTTTAATAGAAAAATCATATCTCACATGACCAAAATCCGTTCGCATGTAAGTAAGCTCCAATTTTTTGTTAGTTACATTCCCCAGATATTCTTAGCATAAAAAGTAACATTAGCTATGATTTTCATTTTCTGTTCATGATTTAATTCTCGTTTACTCACTATAACAAATACTGCATAGAGATTTTATTTTGAAACACAATTTATAACTTACCCTTAAAACGTGCCAGAACGTTTCATTGATTTATTTTAGATTTATTTAGTGGTAGCACTGGCAACATGTTAGAGCCAAGAATGCCATTTTCCCAGTTGAATTAATTAAAGAAGCTATGTTTTGGCTAACCAAGTTTTAAATGTTGAAAAATTTGTGGTATTTGTTTTATAAATTCAGACTTTAAACAATGCACTTAAACACGTGTGCAGAAATGTATTCTAGTTATTGCTCTCTTCGTTTCAAAGCATAAATGTGCATTTACAGAGCAGGTTAATTTAAGGACATATTTTGGTTGACAAAATACAGTTATTTACTATCCGTAACTTATGACGAAATAAATAAAATCAGTATTTGTATTCCCCACTTTCAAATGGAAAGCGTGTTATTTTTTTAGTAATATTGATCACTTAGTTTATTCATAGGGAGAAATACACGGAGGTTGCCGTTTCAGCCGTTGTTTCACATTATCTGCTATCGAAAATATCTCCATAGTTTCCATGGAAACATAAAAAGTGTAAAGTTTATAAAAGGCACTGCTTAGCCTGGAAATTTTTTTTCTACAAGCCATGTGAGCATGTGAACGTGGGATCTAATCGTGTCTACAAGTAATATACTGCTGCGGTGTAAAATTTTCTGTCAAAACAGCACAGTTATAGTAATTCCAGCGGGGACCACATCATTTAACGGCAAAAAAATTTATAACATTGTTATGTAGTGTTATTTTTCTGCAATAATGTTGTTCTTTAATGACATTCCGATTCAGACAGTAACGTTCTTCAAAATTATTTTTTCGAACAAAATAACGTATGACGTTTTAGGAGTTCGAAATATGTACATTAAACATCTATAAAATAATATTAACGTATTGTTCTAAAAAAAAAATCTGCTTAAGCTCCGCATACAGATTGTTGATTCAGGATGTCGGTATCTCATCTGTAAGAAAAGGGTACGTTTATGTTCGAGTACTTTTATTTTCATTGGGAAAATGCAATTCAAATATAATCATTAGCTATGAAGCAAAACATTTCATTACGTGCATGGACAACGTTGTATTTACTGTCTAACTTTATTTCTGTTCAAAAGATTGAAGTATTTTCAATTAATTTTTTTTTTTTTTTCGCTTTCCCATTATCAGCAAATGTAAAGCAGTAGAAAGGGGAATTTTATTTAATCTTACAAAGACATGATGCGATCACTAATGGACTGAAGACCTGGTACGAAACTTCTCATTATCAGATAATTTTTCGATTTCTTGTTTGGTATGCATGACTGGTAGGTTCTTATTTCACCCAAGTTCATGTGTAGTACTATCATAAATATTGTGTTTCATTCCACGGCAGCTCGCTTCTTTTCCTGCTCCGATAAGAAAATGTTTTCCAAAAAGTGTGTCTTGAAAATTTAAATTTACGTGTCTGCCATTCGCCGAGCTCTTACTCTTACAACAATATTTTGCCCTGAGTGTTTAAGTAATGTGGATAAACTTTTGCTGTAAATAAATCTGTTGCATGTACTCTTTTCGCATTAGTGGGCCTATAGGAGAAAAATATGTTATTTTACTCTATTAAAGATACAGGCATGAAACGTTAAGTGTTTCGTTTTAAGAAAAAAAAAATAAGACTTGAGGTTATAAAACCGAAATCGCTTATTTATGCTTGAGAAAATGTATTTAAAAATAAATAGGTTCTAAAATGTATCGTTATTTGTAACACTCGCCCATATCACCAGCTATGTAACATAATTAAAATTATTTTTTAATGCTTAAAATAATTAATTGAAAAAAAAAATATTATTTTAGTGCTAGTGCGAGTTTAGTATTCACACCTTGATTTGGTTTCGATTCCTGGTGTGGTCACTCTATCATGATTTTAGTTAAAAGTGAAGTATACTGGAATTTGTCTTTTGCAGGGGATAAAATCTGGAATACTTTTGTCTACCGCCCTTACATATCAATAACTATACAGAGCTTTTGCAGGCGTGTGGCATATACCGAGATGATATTTTTAATACATGCCGTAATCATTTCACTTCTTGTTCCTGTATATCGGCATTACGAGTACTGTCTCCTGGTATAGCTACAGGAAAGGAGTCCTCGACTGGCGCATGGACGACGTTGCAGCATGTCACGCGTATTCTTTATTTACGCAAAACCGATTAACTTATTCATATTATTTTTATCTACCAAAATAACACACACTTGAAACTATGCTTCTATGTTTTCAAAAGTTCAGCACGCTTGTTAGACAAATACTTTTCGGGCCTCTCAAAATGGCTAAAAACAGGGTTTTTTAGACTGCTGTAACTACGAAAATATTACCTGAATTCGTAAAGTGCAAAGCGCGAGACATTCGTTAGTCTTTACTTCATACAATTAAAAAATAAAATGTGGTCAGCTGGGCGAATATCTCCACTCCACTTCTCATATTCATTTTAATGATTCACTACGTAATGCCCAAATTGTTACTACGGATTTTCACTTAAAAATGTATTTTTCATGGAGTACGTTGATTGAAGTGAAGAAATTTAGGTCAGCACTTAACATAGCGCTGGTGAGGGGGGGGGGGTGATATGATGTGAGGATAGAGCAGCATCGGATATGACTGGACGGGGGAAACGGGAGATCGCCGAGAAAACCTCGCCGATGAGCTGCATCGTCCGGCACGATTCTGAGTATGTTGAGTCAAAGTTGTTATTCTTTACCACTTAATTGTCATAAATTACATTTATAATGCTGTAAGAACGCTCCATAATTTGTCATTTTGATGATTGAGATGTTATAATAATATTATATTTCAAGTTAACGTTTTTTATTGTCATTCAAAACAATTTGGTACAGTACAAAAACGAATCAATTTCGAAATACGGCGTACTAAAAATGTATGAATACTTTAGTATTAATTGTCCAAAACACAGAAACATAAATTTTTACAAGTCATATGCACGTCGTCTAGAAAGACTCGACATATTTTGCTTCTCTTACAAGTCAACACGTGCTGCTGTTTATTTCTTGCATGTAGGTCGCGCCAGTGGAAACATTTGCATACTGCGATTGTTGCATACTTACAAGGAGATGTAAAACCATTCACGTCTCATGACGTGTATGATACATAAATTAAATAAAAAGATTTATTCAAATCTATGCAGGTTATAAACTGAAGCGCAAAGCACCAATTCTTTATGCCAATGACACGATGACACGAAAAACGGATGAAAACTAAATTATTGCACTGTTACTAAAAGTATTTTACTTTTACTTCAGAAAAGAACGTCAAAAACACATGAAAATCAAACTTCTGACCCGCAACATGGCTACTACGGCAATGTTTCCCTCTTTATTTCAAAATTTCATCCCGGCCCTAGTTCTTATTCTTGCATTTCTGGGAACACAACTTTAAAGACAATATATTTGTTTGTAGAATTAATCGGAGAAATCTCTGTCACAATCTGCAGGTTGAACAATTTCTTAATAAGTTATCCTCTTTTGCCTCTGTTGGAGGGATATCTACTAACATGACTTCCGAAACTTCTATATCCTTTGCGGGATAATTACGTAACTTTAACATGACGTCACTCCTGAAAGGGCTGGCACCAAGTTTATGAAGGGCCGTCACATCAAAATGCGTGGAGTTAAATCCGTGCAATATCCTGTCGACGGTGTTGTCTGAGACCCGTGATCGTGACAACGAGCTAGACAGACATACTGCTGAATTATGCAATCACCTCTGCCAAAATTTATCAGTTGTAGGCTATTCCGGTCATAGTATCTGCGAAGAAGAATATTCTGTTACTATCACTATGAGAGACACATACGTTTTGTTGAGTTCAACAAAATTTGTGTGGTGCAACAAAACAATTTCTTTTTTATTCGGAATGTCCAGAAACGGTCTTATTATAAGCACACGACACGAATCATGGGCTAAATTAGAGGCGAAAACGTGTGCGGCAAAATTAACGACGACATTTTAAGAGCACAATAATATGGCAATACAGCACAGAAAAAGTTCCCTATTGCGATTCAAGTCCAAATATAATTTTATGTCTGTTACTGTGAGTAAAATGTAGAATCATGTTTGGACTGCTCGAGATTTGAAACTGCGTTAATAATGTGGTGACAAGAACAGTTGTAATATGACAAGTAAGATGTATGTTGGGAGCAAGAGGGGACTTACTACTTGCTGTGTTGCCACATTGTGCACGTAAATTACCGTCGTGCACCATTTTGCCCTTAAACATTTTCTTCTCCAATTTAGCCCAGGATTCGCGTGGTGTGCTTTTTATGCGAGCGTTTCTGGACAACATGTACAGCAATAGAAATATGTATTTGCTGAAACAACAATATAATATGGTAGTACAGAGATGAGAACTCTGAACCACCTTCCGTATAGAGGATCGCTTATTAGCATTCACGTACAAGACTGAACATTGGTGACTGATACAACCTTATAGCTATATGATGCATAAACTACATTGCATTTACGTAGAAGCACATGACCAAATGTTACGCCGTTAATATCTGTTTGTGTAGAAATAGTTTTATCTGGATTTTTTGTACCTGAAAAAAGCATAATTAAGTACACGTATAGGTGTATAACGATGACAGTCAAAGAAAAAATGTCAAAATAATTATCGAGGGGCGATTACAAACTATGGCTGCACAAATGTTACGGTTTGGCTGGTATACAAAATGTACATGATTGTGTAGGACTTCCAAACCAATAAATAACGTTTGCGTCAACCTAATATTTTATTGGCAGGCGTAAGTACAGTGCCAAATCAACTACATATTTCGTCAACTCTTTCATGTGTGCTGATTTTTTTTGTAACAAAATATTTTGTTAGCTCAAGTAAATATTTATTTCGCCTAGTCAAAGAAATATATGGTAAAAAGGTTATTTCAGTGCACCGTTGAAATTGCGTAGAAATCCCTAACCTAATCTGAATTCCAATCTTTTACAATTGTTGCGCGAACAAGCTCGTTCGCTTGCATCGTGATTCATTAACTTTGCAGAGAAGTGGAACTTATTTTCGTCATTAAACTCCCAGTGGTAACTAATAGAAAGTACACACGATTGGACGCAAGTGAGGGATTTCTACATGATAATTTTTACTATGAAATATGTTCAACAAGAAATATGTATAAATGTACTGTGAAAATTATTTAGTTCTGTAATCAAAATAATTTGCACACAAACACAACT
>PNEQ01095402.1:0-26504 GCA_003012365.1 Medauroidea extradentata | reverse complement strand
GCAGTTCCTCTATTATGTCGTCTTCGGGGACTGTGTGGTCGAGGCCCTTTATGACGGCTTTTATGTTTCGCTCGTCTGGGTGCGCATGTGTGTAGTGGGGTATTCCTTCTGTCTTTAACCATTTTTGTGCGGTGTTGTAGCCTTCTCGGCTGTCAAAAGTGAGCCGCAGCTCCTTCCGGCGTGTAAGTGTATTCTGGAAAGATACACCTTGGTTTGTGAGGGTAGTGGCTATGTCTCTTAATTTTCGTGTGTCTTTTACAAAAATAGGGACGCTCTTGTACCGTTTCTGTGTTTGTGTGTCTGTTTGGCTGGTTTCTGGTGGCAGTTCGGCGAACCTGTTCGAAGTTTCCAGTGGGTTGGGGTTTTGTGGGGCCTTTGGTTTTCCCGCCATTTTTTCAGTAACTTTCTGAAAACCGTCTGTGTTTTTGTTACTGTCTGTCTTTTTTTTTTGTTTGTGTTTGAGTTGGTGTTGTGTCTTCCTCGTCTCGTGTTCTTTTGATTGATGTAGATTGTGATTCCATATTTTCCATTGTGTGTGTGTGTTTTTTTTTAGTTTTAGTTTTTCCTCTACCTCGCCTGCCTGCTGTTAGCCACTTCCTCCCTCCACGAGGGCAGGCCTTGCCGATCAGGGGCTTTCTACAAGCCCTGCCAACAGCACCAGGCGCTCTCTGTCTCCAACCTTTATCCTTTGGAGTCAGGAGAGCGTATGTACTAGACGCAACACAAGGCTGTGAATGTGACAAGACGTTCCCCTACCCCTTGTCAACTTCGGGTCACGTGCTACTCGAGGGGGAGGGTGGCGCACTGTTGCCAAGTCGCGCATCAGAAAACCTCCACCCTCTCCTTGCTGTAATCCACGCGACGTCTACCAAGACTTTTCCCCCAACACGTTGCCCTCTCGCACCGCAGATGTCGTAGCTTTCCATCACTACTTTACCTGCATCTGTCATCCGCACCAGATGCGTGCTTCTGCCACTGCCGGGGTGTCCACAGTAATGAACTTGAGACACAGCCCGCTTCACATACCTCCGACTGGAACATTCGTCGACATGTCGGATTAATATACTTTTTGCCACATCTTTTATTTCCGATTGACTCTTGTATATTATGCGTATTAAAAATGTATTTTCAAAATTTAAAATGGCAAGTTAATAAACGTATATGTTACTTTTCTTATCGATTTCTATTAATGCTAATAGTTTTCAATATTGTAATGTTCACTCACATAATACAATGAATGCTGACAATTTTCGTTCTTCAATTAATAACTTAAAAAGTTTCCGAATGGACCCTGTTATTCCTGCATATTACTGTAAAAGTTAACGGAATCTATCAAACACGTTTGATAAAACAAACCTAAGAAAATTAAATATGTGTTGCTATATTTTTGGAACGAACATTCAATTTTATTCTGAAGAATATTTTGACAGTACATTTTAATGTGTGAATGACAAAATGTATGATTATTCTTATTCGTAAGTAAACCTTGGCAAGTTCTATCTACACCAACTGGACATAGTTATGCGAAAAATAATCAACCCATGAAGTAATATATTTTGAGATAATCGTATCAAGTAGAAGAAGAAGGTCCAAGCAAGTTATATCTTAGAAAAAGATCAAGTATTAAATCATAATATTTGGACGATGAAAACAGCTAAGGAAAAACTGTTTATACAAGGTTTAACTACACAGTAGAATTTTACCTCGAATATCTAAGTTCCAGTGAATTATGGGTTGATTACTTTGCATAACTACCTCTAACTGCCTTGACAATCCATCGTCTATGGAGTGTGCTAAAATAAATTAACGAAATCATGTACTACATCTGATCGTAGTCAAACGTGCAACAATTATGAAAATATTTTTTGTAACTTACAGGTAAAATTCAATTAATCCAAGATGGCTGTAGATTTTTCTAGTCAATTAAGAAAAAACTATTTTGTGATTGAGAATTTCCAACCAGAGAAAAACTAGATATACATCAACTCACGCGGAGACGCGTGAAGGTACGAAATTCGTTGATGTTTAGGAATTTAGAATTCAGAACGAATAACGTGCGTGTTTTTCAGACCAATTAACAGAAGACTAATCACTAAAAAGTTTTCCTCGAACGAAACACTGATTTTAACAAAATGACGCATATCTTTCTCAGTATGGATAAAAACTAAAGAGAAGCAAATATTTATAGACATATTTTGTGTACTATAAAATTTCCCAAGGCAACATAAATTCAATTCTTCTTTATTTCAAACACAACGAGAACCACTTACTTTCTAGACTCAATTGAAATCTGAAACAAAGAACGATATTTAAAAAAATAACCTCGTAATCTTGACAACTTGACATTATCATTCAATATCATATCATCTTCATGCCAGGAAAATTACCGACTTGAAAACAGCGGGGTAAGATATTACATAATCAATGATTACAGAGTATTGTTTGGAACAAAGCCAACAGTTGTTATGCACAAATACGAGACAGTGGTCCCAAATTTTTGGTAAGCCCATGGACTTGCTCAATTTTTTATACCCTTAATAGCTGTGCCAGGCATGCGTTGCAATGCCTCCCTCTCCCCCCAACCTTTTCTTTTTCTATATTTCCACTAAATATTGTTGACTGCCCCGTTCTGCCCCTGGTACACTTTTGCCTCCCCCTCCCCCTTCCAGACAATATACGTGTGTGTGTATATATAAATTTTTTGCAGAAACCTTTCCGTATGTGCACGCACAACTCTCCAAAGTTTTAATTTTCCGCCAAATTTTTTGGGTACCCCGTTCTAACACACTACTCCGTTTTGGCCGCCCTCCACGAATCTTTCTATGTCAGAAATCTTTGCGGGTAGACTCACAACTCACCGAAGTACCGCCGCAATCGGATAAGTGGCGTCTGGAACGCAAATGTTACAAACATGCAGACATATTTGTAGATACCATTTGGGTTTGTTTTGTGATCACGTCCGAAGCGACTCTAAATGTAATCGAACCTGAGGGCACCGTGATGGGAAACAAGTCGTCTGACAAAACACCACTGCTGCCTCTGAACGATGGATAACTACACCACCAGCCAACAAACACATCTACTCGTTCCTGCACAGAAAGACTTTGAGGTCTTGTATAACGCTAACATTAACTTCGAGAAACAGTAAATAAATACTTCTGGGGTTAAGGCGGTCGCCTACCGCATGCTTCAAATGCGTTGCAGCGTGTTCGTAAACAAGTTTTTCTACGAAAATATTCCACGTGTGCTCATTGTGCCAACGTACGAAAAGAAAACTAACGTCAGACAAGGTCGGAACCTCATTGTTAAGATGCCACGCTTATTAAAAACCCTGTTTCCAAGCCCTCCAACATGGCTAAAAACGGCCTTTTCAGACTTCCGTGATGTATGTGAAACTCAGGTTGCGACCTGCACTGGACTTAGTTGCAGACTTTCCACCAATAAAATTATATGATCACCGCTTAGTGTCTCATAGTAAAAACAGTTCGGCGGAAACCTTGCACGCTAATTCAGCTCTTGGCTCGTTGAGGCGACGCGGCATTTGATGCGCGCTTCAAGGTCGACCTTAATCAGTCGCTTTTGAGCCTCTCACGCGCGGGTAGGCGGCGCCCTTAAATATAGGAAAATACCGATGATAGGTTGTCAGTCCCGAGGCTGATTTCGACCTCAGGAGAACGCGTGAGTCGCGACGAGGCGAGAATGAAACGTGCTTTCACCATATACTAAGGCAGGAAAATGTCACGACCCCTGCATGTTAGAATGCACTGTCATGTGCATATTCAAATCCCAACCACCTGTACATTACCTGCTACTCAATGGATAACAGACAATGAACGAATATACGGGGCTTGAATATGCATAGAGCAGTGGATTCTAACACGAATGTCATTGATAGAGACCTGAAAATTTCGGGTTTTCTTTTAGGCGCAAGATTATAGGTCTGTTTTACGTTCACAATTGGCCGCTGAATTACTCGACACTTCCTGGAAGTAGCTGAGCCAATAATATAAATGTAACTGAATACAAGCCCATCTCACTGTGTCAGCGAGCAGCTAATAAACACCTGCTGTCTGCAAGATTTTACAAATATTCTTGGAATATAGCCTACATGTCAGTGAACCCGCGAATTTTTCCGGTCTCTAGTCATTGATTTGGCGAAATTGTCCTGCCTCTAGCAATAATATTCGGTGATGAGGGGATAACACAAACCCCTTGTCCTAAACCTGGGGCGGGGAAGGCAACCGTACATTTTCCTCACCGGCCGGGGATCGAACATCGGGACCTTTGACCCACTGACAAGGAGTTGTAACCACCGAGTCAAGTGGCCGGACTGCAAAATACTGTGGGGACAATTTTTTTTTTTTTTTCGCAGACGTCATGGGAAGCGGCCAGCCACAAAATTACTTAGGTTAAGGTTAATTCTATCACATGTCAGAAAGTTCTTACAGGAGAGATAGGCACAGGGAACATTTCTGCCGCTAGTTTCGCTGCTATCACAAAGGAACCACAAAAATACGAAACTGTAGTAAAATTAAATTTAGGCTCGGATATTACACAAGTAATTAAAATTAATTTAACAGTGAAAGTAAACAAATTTCGCGTTTTAAATTATCAACATTATTTAACTTAAAATTCAGGAAAGTTCTGTGATGGGTCAGTTTGCACACATCACCGATACCAGCGCTCAAGCAGCAGAAATTTTCCCTGTGACAAACTTCGAACATAAATCTTCCTAACCTGTAGTAGAATTAACCTTAACTTAGGTCTGGCGGGTTTCTAAAAAGTAACCAGGTTAACCACCAGGTTTGTTCGATCACTGTGCTATACACTATTTGGAAGCCCTCAGACCTCGTCATAAAAGGCGTTTCAATACTGACGTACTACGTAAATGAAATAACTGAATGCAAAGAAAACTACGATGGAGTTTGATTTCGGTACGTCATCACACTTAATAAAATTACATCGTCACCCTAATTACCGACTGGAAGCCTGCCAGGGGCGTCATTTAGGTGGGGCAGGGGGGTGGGCAAATGCCCCCCTGGATTTATAAGGAAATGTGTAAAAAAAATTGTGCATTTTGTTATTTAAATAATACTAACGCAAGCACGTAAAACCGAAGTGTTTTAAAGTTTCTAATTTATGCACGCTTAATTAATAAAAAAATGCAACAAGGTCACTGTCGCCAAAAAAATCTTATCCCCCCCCCCCAAAGAAAAACCTGAAATGACGCCACAGAAGCCTGCAAACCACAAGTTATTTTTACATTATTTCTTTTTTTTTTTTTTTAATATACACAGATCATACATGCACACGCATTGTTTTACATACAATATGCAACAAGGTGTACAATATTCCTGCTCCAGGCAGATGGTTCTTAACATAATTAACTTACAAAAACATGAAATAATGAATTTCCCCTATTAAGGCCATGATCATTCATTTACTTCAAGCTACTGCACATAACTGAATTATTATTTAACCAAATGCTTTGAAAAATTTTGAGACAGTCTACTGTCTTGCAAAACACAATTTTGGCAGAGCGTTTTTCAAAATAATGTTCCGTTTGCTAGCGAAAAATTCATTTGCTTTATTTTGGCTTATTTTGACAACAAAACATGTGATTTTTCAGGGGCAAAAATCTAAAAATAGGTTTGGTGTATTGTAACAGAAAAAATTCAGCTACAAACGATGATATATAGCTAAGTGTTAAAACTGTAAGATGACTTTTTGATATATGTATTAATTCGCGTTAAAAAAAAACATTTTGGAAACCACTGCAAGATCCTGCAATAGTAGCAGCAACAATCTCTTCACTCAGAACCCTGCAGCACGTGTACACCTTGGTATACGGGAGTGGTTGGAGGGGGGGGGCGAACGTGCGCGGGGAATGGACCGGTGAAGCGTCTGGCCGACCACCTGCCGCCCCTTCCACGAGCAGCTAGGGACACTGCACAGCCAGTGTTGCCACGTACACCAGACAACACCGCGTAAGATTCATTCTACCACACGTTACGAAGATTATCCTGGAATCACATAGGCGCGACATGACAAAACACAGCGACACGACAAAAGCGGTGATATACTAAATAAAACTAGTTATTAAAAACACTAGTTTGGCTGCCACACGACAAAAAAAAAAAAAATCAACGCCACTACATACTAACCTCTAGTCCTACAGCCACAGTAGAGTATGTAGTTTTCTGGTTATTTGTAATATATTTTTAATAACGACTGGCATTCCGAACTGTTGAAATAAGTTAGTTTTAAGTGTATATGTATTTTAATAATTTTAATTTTTAATGTATGGTTATGTTTCTAAAAGAGTAATCATATGTGATGGGTCCAGTGGAAGACAAGGCAAGTATGCCTTAACTGCACTGCTAATACCACACACCTTGGAACACAGCCACGCTACGCCACTGCCTGAAAGCCGCAAAATAAAATAAATAAATACATGTAATTTACTACGAACTCATCAGTTTCACCAACATTAGCGCAAAATTAAACACCGACTCGAATAAAAATCTATAAAATTTATATTCGTAATTAGCCATCATAGTCGTCTGTGGCTAAAGGGTGCAAGACTAATGCTGACGGTCTATCTATATGTATTACCAAATTGAACGACGCCATATTGCAGCACATAACATGCAACGTCCTATACTAAAATTTTTTGTTGGAAAAAAAATCGTTACCTCCATGCCCACTAAAGAACACATTTCCCTCTTTGCCTTTTTGCCTGCAATACGTTAGCGTTCAATTGGATCATTTAACAAAATAGCATCGTAACAGTCTAGTTCTTTTATAACTTATTTGGAATTAGCATCGCGTCCGCCATGTCTGTCAAGCTGACGTCACAGAAACTGCGGTGCAGATTGGCGAACTTCTTTTTCGTATGTCATGTCGCGGGAGTCGTGTCGTAACTGTCGCACCAACCTGATTCCAACTTTAGATGTTTACAAAACCTCGCGAGTTGTAGTAGGGTAGGTTATCTCAGTCACGTGATCAAGTTTTGTCGAGCACCAGGAACTACTACTCGACCACAGTAGTAACTATCCCGCGGGAGAAAAGCGAACCACCGCTGTGTTGTCCGCGCGCAACTAGTGTGGCGCACCACAGCACCGGCTATAATACTGTGGCACAGGCAGCGGGCTCGGTTTTCCTGCACTACGTCTCTATTGGCTGTGTGCCATGAACTCATGTCAGGAACAGTACATTTCTCCTCCCTGTGATGTGTCTACCTACTACTAGAGCCATGCTTCTTCCCCTCATGGGCGGACTAGTTATCTTGGTCGAGTAGTATGTCTCCACTGACAGTGTGCCATGAACTCATGTCAGGCGCAGTACACTTCCCCTCCCTGTGACGTATCTACCTACTACTAGCGCTATGCATCTTCCCCTCAAAAGAGTACTAGTTGTGGTCGAGTAGTATGTCTCCACTGACAGTGTGCCATGAACTCATTGCAGGAACAGTACATTTCCCCTCCCTGTGATGTGTCTACCAACTACTAGCGCCACGCTTCTTCCCCTCATGGGGGGACTAGTTATCTTGGTCGAGTAGTATGTCTCCACTGACAGTGTGCCATGAACTCATGTCAGGCGCAGTATATTTCCCTTCTCTGTGACGTGTCTACCTACTACTAGCGCCACGCTTCTTCCCCTCATGGACGGACTAGTTATCTTGGTCGAGTAGTATGTCTCCACTGACAGTGTGCCATGAACTCATGTCAGGCGCAGTATATTTCCCTTCTCTGTGACGTGTCTACCTACTACTAGCGCCACGCTTCTTCCCCTCATGGGGGGACTAGTTATCTTGGTCGAGTAGTATGTCTCCACTGACAGTGTGCCATGAACTCATGTCAGGCGCAGTACATTTCCCCTCCCTGTAATGTGTCTACCAACTACTAGCGCCACGCTTCTTCCCCTCATGGGCGGACTAGTTATCGTGGTCGAGTAGTAGATGAACGCCTGTATGCTGTTCAGGGTTTAAAATTGCGGTAAGCAAGAAACAAGCATTCATAAAATTATGTACGTTAACTATACTGCTAAATGCGACGTCTATACCACATTCTTTACGCGTAGTTATATTTTTATTACATCTAATGTTAGTTTCATAGTTTTTTCTCGATATTTTGAACACAGTGAATTCAGCTTCATTTCGTTGTGGTTTTGATTACAGGTCTACTATGTTTTTTTGGCCAAATGGCGATTTCCGTCTGCTTACAGTCGCTTATAGTCTGTTTCACTTAATAATTCCAGTTTTTGGCATTTCTGAAGACTATCATGTGTACAAAATTTATACACAAAAATTATTTTCATTTTGATGTACTGCGCAGTTTGAGAGCCAGATGAATGTGTCTGTGCAATAATCATTTGTAGCAGAGGAAACCACAGCTTATTCTATGGCAACAGCAGTGACATAAATGAGAACACTACTGTCGAAAAATGAAGTTCTTACGTGAGCAGGGTAGGTACGTGAAGAGTTCCGAGAAGCTCTCAGGTGAATATCTGGACACGGGTAAACTTTACTCGGATCCTCGACTGGCGCATGGACGGCGTTGCAGCGTGCTACTCGTATTCTTTTATACACCTAACCGTTTAACATATTCATATTACGTTTAACTACGAAAACAACACACACTTGAAACTCTGATTTTAAAAATTTAGCGCGCTTGTTAGAAACATGATTTTCGGGCCTCTCAAATAGGCCGCGGTTCTTGGTAAGCTGATGTAAGCTGAAGAACCATGCTTTTTGGCACCAACAATTTTGAACAGCAGATATAAAAAACACACAACGAAGTGAAGATGAATGCAAAGTGTTTAGCATATCGAAAGACGGTGAGTTGAGACGAGAGGGTTTTACGGCCTTTAACGAGGTCTTAAGAGCTTGTTCTTTTGTATTAAAGTTATTTTTAAATATTTTTTTTATTGCTACCTAATACTCATATCAAAATTTTACTCCACAGTTTTGACACTAATCTGTCAAATTTTGCAGCTGATTTTTTCGTAGCAATGTACTGAACGGCTTTTTAGATTTCGTCACACAAAGTACCACGTTTTTTTTGTCGTGAAAATAAGCCAGAATGAAGCAAAGTATTTTTTTAATGACGAATAGTACACTATTAAAAAAACGCATCCACAGTATTGTGCATCGTGTGACTGCACATTGTCTCACATTTTTTCGAAGAAGCTTTTAGTTTTAAAAAAAAAATACTTGCGTTATTAGCACCAGTCTGAAAAAAAAAACTAAGGAACAAGCCCTTAAGGCGGCCGCCTACCCCACACTTCGACTGAGTTGCAGTGTGTTCGTAAACATGTATTTTCTACGAAAATATTCCTCGTGTGCCCATTGTGCCAACGTACGAAAAGAAAAACTTCAGACAAGGTCGGAACCTCATTGTGATGACGCCACGCTCATTAAAAACATTGTTTCTAAGCCCTCCAACATGGCTAAAAACGGACTTTTCAGTCTTCCGTACTTCAAAATGTACTAACCGGATGTATGTCAAACTCAGATTGCAACCTGCACCGAACTTAGTTGCAGACTTTCCACCAATAAAATTATATGGTCACCGCTTAGTGTCCCATAGTAAAAACCGTCCGGTGGGAAGCTTGCACGCTAGGCTTGGCTCGTTGATGCTATGCGGCATTTGATGCGCGCTTCAAGGTCGACATTACAGCTCCGTCGCTTTTGAGCCTCTCACGCACGGGTAGGCGGCCGCCTTAAGAGCCGACGAGGGTGAAGTGAAGTGAAGAGACAACACATCGATGCACGAGCAAAGATTCGACCAGGTCCTCTCGCATCGTAGGCCGGTGTCTCACCGACTACACAACGGAGCCCGGCATCGAAAACAGCAGGAAACGAATTTCATGTGTAGAGAAGATGGTATATCGCGAGAATGTTTTGTGCCAACATACCCTTGAAAACACTGTAGTTTCTTGCAACAAATATGATTCGGTAATATACTTCTGACACGACGTAGATGTCTGCGGACCAGTAACAGGCATCAAACACTACAATATCGGGATTCTCATTGGCTCAGTCAAATAGGGCAACGTCTCCAAGTACAAGCTAAAGCCAGTCATCTTCTGGTAAGCTGAACGTGTGTTGAAACCCAGCAACCAGTCAAGTTTTCCCGCGATAAACCGTCATCTCTAATTAAAGGTAATGTAAATAAAATCAAGTACGAAACATATGCGGTCGCCGCACATGTTAAGATATTTAAGAAATGTAAATATATCTAGGCTTATTTCGAATTCCAATGAACTTAAGGCCCTGTATTGCTTTAAGGCACTTAGAAATAACCTAGTGATCGACAACCCCTGGCCACGTGATTGAGCTAACGTACCTTAGAGGACCTCCCTAGATAGGCTGCGTTTGTGTGTGTGAGACAGGAGCAGTACGGTTGCCGTTGACCGACGTATGTAATACATTATCGCCTCTCCGAGCAGTGCTTCATTATCCTTTTTCCTATGGAACTTTGAGCGGTGACCACATTATCATATTTGTAAGCAACATAGTTCTAAGTCTAACGCTTGTTTCTACAGTTGTGTTCTTCGAATCCGGTTGTTATTTTCTAGATACGGCAGTCTGGATAACCCATTTTTCGTAATTTTGTGGGGTCCGAAAATAATGTTTCTAATAAACGTGCCGAAATTTCAAAACTATAGCGACATAGTTTGAAGTGTGCGTAATTTTTATAGATAAATAAATACTGTACAACGCGCGTTATTAAATAGTTTCGCCATGAAAAGAATAGCCGTAACTCGCTGCAACGCGTTTGCCACGAAGGTAAAGATGCCTCTTAATCCATAAGGTTATTTATAAAACCGCCTATAATGACTACTTTTGACGAAAACAATCGATATGCAAATGTTCTTTCATTATCGCTTGTGGAATGCATACCTTAAAAGCATCACAAGACATCAGATATTAACATCGACAAAATTCAGGTAAGAAGACTATAACGTGAACGAACCTATAATGATGTGTCATTTAAATTTCAGAGTAGAATTGTTAAATAGAGTGAAAAATAAGAAAAACTTAAAATTAAGAGTTTAATTACTTTCCAGTGAGTTTAACTTATAATTAAGCTTTATAAAACAGAAACTGGACAGTCTTAACTTTTTATCATTCTTTAGAGAAACTCCATTAGCGACTTGAATACAAATGAGGCACATTTGTGTATACATATAGTGCGGTCGATGCGAGAAAAGTTACTGCCTCTTGACTTTTTTCTCCTAAAAGGGATTTCGGCCTTTAATTTCTTTTTTTTTTCCTGCGGTCGCAAAAACCTAGGGCGTTCTCGCTCTACGGATTTTAATACTTCCTACACTTT
The DNA here is from genome assembly GCA_003012365.1 of Medauroidea extradentata. Classification (NCBI taxonomy): domain Eukaryota; kingdom Metazoa; phylum Arthropoda; class Insecta; order Phasmatodea; family Phasmatidae; genus Medauroidea; species Medauroidea extradentata. The sequence continues at coordinate 15,165 of PNEQ01095402.1, read as the reverse complement.
TTGTTCGCCATCGTATGGTGTTCACAAACTAAACTGCGTGCTACTGAAGATTACTTTCTACACACAGCACAGGAAATTCTTTCTAGGGCTTACCGATACCGAATGTTGCCCTTTGACCCTTCCTTGGACAACAGTATGTCACATCTGCTACAAATGCACTGGAACAATAACGCCAAAGCCCTGTACATTTAGTCCTGTGATTTAACACTATTTTATTCGAATTCATATATTAGCGCAAAACGCGATTCAGTAACTGCATATACACACCAAAGAATAAATGCGCCAATAGCAGATAGAGTTGCAACTTGAACCAAGAAATAGGGGTGACCTAACCTCTAATGCACACAAAGTTTTCACAGATACGGTTTGTAGAAAGGAGGATGGTTGTCACACTGTTTTACCGAATGAATTAGATCTCGTCAACATTCAATAATGTCCAAAAATCTTGGTTCTATTAAAGCTGTTTTCAATTTCTTAAAATATTCAAGGGATTTCGTCAAAATGTATTACTGGCTGCACAAAACACTCCATGGAGCAAAAATAAACTTAACCTTAAGTCGTCTCAATTGGGCTAAAATAAGTTATTACTTTGGTTTTTAAAAGGTTAACAGTTTAAATGTACAAATCGACCGGATACAAATACGTCAGAATCGGTTAGGCCTAAATTATTTATAAGTAATTTAATTTTCTACGTATGCCTAAAAGCTACATAATTTAAATTACAATTTTTTTTATTTAAACACATATTTTGATAGCATCCCAATTTTCGTAGTAATGCACACTTAATAAAAAATAAGTACGAAGAATGAGTGTATTTAAGCCAAAGCTAAACAAAATTAGTTTTCGATGGCAAAGAGTTCAAGTGCAAAATTTCGTACAAATCAACAACATTCCAGAATATACCACATTCCTAGCAACCAAGAAACAAAGCTTATCTTTTAAACGAAAAAAACAATTAATAATTGCTGAGTTTTTCCATTAACTTTGCATACAGAAACCTTTAATCATAAAAATATTCACTTACAGGTTGTTCGAAATTAAGTGAGCACTTTTTGGTTACTTTTTTCCTTCCAGATGTAGTTACTTTTTAATATAAACATAGCACCATCGGTATTCATCAGATTACGCCAAAATAAACAACGTTTTAAAATAACTATTCTAGACAATCTGTTGTTCACATATGCTCAGTTTATCGGAAACCACATATAACATAGTTATAGTAAAGGATGTACAGCCTATACACGGTAAAGTTAACGCTTTCAAACCTCTCTTTGTTTTTCTTTGCAATAAATTTTATTTTCCAGCCAATTATTATGAAAAATAGAAGGGTAAGTAATAAATTAAACCAGTCCAAAAGTTAATGCCCAAAGCCATAGTAATTAATTAAATAAATAATAACCACTAGAAGGCGGTCGTCAAATGTGCTCACTTCACCTTGAAATAATATAATCTAGAACATAATTGAAGTTTTTTTAAAAAATAAAAACGAATAGAAATCGATAAAGCATAATCGATGTTGTTCGGCGATGACAGTGGAAGAAATTTCTAGCCTCGCTAACAGATACTAACGCAAAACATTGTGTAAATTCTTCGCAATAGCCTTAAGAGTTAGTAGACACTAGCTTATTTTTTTTTTTTACGTTCAACGCACGGAAACGGGGGAAGACAGTAAGTCGAATATAACACGTCCGTCAAACACCTTATCGCCTCTAGACGCGAAGGACTAAACTAGCGAGAAGTGTTTTCGTGGTAACCGTTTTTCAGTGGGACCTCAAGCGATGACCCTGTTACTTCATTGTGGAAAGTATGTGGTAGAGTCGAATGCAGGTTTCTGTGATTTAGTTTCCCAGTTACTGTTGATATTTCCTCAGTTGCAACAACGTGAAAAAGTCATTTTTAGCAGTTTTGAGGAGCTTGGGAATCGTGTTTTTAATTAGCGGACGGCATTTTTTAAATCATAGGAACACAGTTTGAGATATTCCCAGTTACTGTTGATATTTCCTCAGTTACAACAACGTAAAAAAGTCATTTTTAGCAGTTTTGAGGATCTTGGGAATCATGTGTTTAATTAGCGGACGGCATTTTTTAAATCATAGGGACACAGTTTGAGATAAACTCATTGGAAACATTTTTAATAGTTACACAAGAAAAAATACTATCCGTACCACGCCACAACACGTCTCGCGCGCCAGGCCCATTAACTCTTAATAAGACGATAGATGGAACAGCACACGCGGCCCACCGACGAGAAATGAAGTCAACCAGTAGCTGTCCCTCTTGGCAGCACTAATTCCTAAATTACTCCACGATCAACGGGTACGCGTCTGATGAAATACGACTGCGAGACGCCATTAAAACAATTTCACGAGGAATGAATTCGGTAACACGTCCAAATCAGATTACGGATAACTACCACGTGCGTTGTTATCCTACAGAAACGGCCAACACGCCCGCTGAATTAAAGATAGAGTACAAAAAAACCGTTGGAACTATCATTTCATCTGCAATTACGGTCTCGCGTCGGCGCGGCCTTGACGCGCCGGGCTAATGACTGTCCGCGACTCGGAGCGTATCCCGTCGAGGGGACGGCAATCATCGAATCAAATCTAGACCAGAGCTGGAACTGGAGCTCCGGCTGCCTGGAAGGTGCGCGGCCGAGCTTTATTTAGCCTCACGACGACCTTGGCTCGCTCGTCGGTGTGCCCCCCCCCCCTTGCCGTAGGTATCAGCAGAGTTTCCCACCCCCGGGGTCCGGACCCGTCAAGGCCGGCCGGCCGCGAAGATCAAGGCGAAGGATGCTGAGGCGTGGTTGGTCCAGAGGGTCCGGCTCGCTCCTGCTAAGACGCAAGGCGGGGCTCAGCTGGGAAGAACAACGGTGTGCCGTCGCGTCGTGGTAGGCTGAGCTCTCGCAAACCTAGCTGAATGGTGCCAAAGATAAGAGTTAAGGTTGGTTCACAACTAGAACACATACGCACAGAACATATAACACAACAGTATAAACTGTGCAGAACCAGATGCCTTGTGCGAAATTAATTCATAATTGGATTCTTACTGTTATGTTCAGCCAATGTCATTTTTCGACAAATCAAAAATATTCCTTACCGTATAAAAAACAACCGACGGCCACTGAAACATATTTGAAGTGGAATTGTATTTCGAGATAAAAGGAAACATAGAAACAAAGTTCCTATAAACTTCACAGCGTAAAACACTATTTACAATATACAAACATAGTTTTTGACATTAAAATTTGTTATTTTAGCTTTGTTTAGTTCGTATGTATTTATGGACGTTAAACCAACATGGCGGACATTAACAAACTCATTTACTGTGCTTGGTAGCTGTCCTACGCGTACGCACAAGAAAAGAAATACTACAATTTCTTACGTCAATATTGCTATGCACGCAATCACCTTTTTGGTGTTGTGTAATGGTAGGTAAGAATACATACAGGTTAGCTCTTGTGCGAACGACGTAAGTTCTATGCTTACTGTTATGTTATCAATTGTGAACCCACTTTTAGTGGACGCTAACTTTTTCAGGCACAGAAACGGGGAAGTCGATAAGTCGAATATAACACGTCCGTCAAACACCTCATCGCCTCTAGGCTCGGAGGTCTAAACTAGCGTGCTGTGTTTTCGTAGAATGTGTTGCGCAATGGGACTTCAAGTGATGACCCTGTTGTTTTATTTGTGGAAAGTATGTGGTAAAGTCCAATGCAGGTCTCTATGATTTTGTTTTACGATTACGGTTGATACTTTCTCAGCTACAGCAACGTGAAAAAGTCATTTTTTGCACCTTTGAAGAAATTGGAAATAATGTTCTTAATTAGTGGACTGCATTTTTAAAATAGTAGGGGCATAGTTTGAAGTGTGTCTTCTTTTCATACATACAAGTATTGAAAAAATTTTCAATAGTTACACAAGGAAAAATAATTTCCATACCTCGCTTCAGCAAACACGTCTCATGTGCAAGGTCCACTAACTATTGAGAGTGCGTAGTAAATAAATAAACGCTGAAAACATAAATTGATTTGTACGCTTTTTTTCGAAGCCAATATGGATAAAATACTCAATGCCAATCCTAGATAATGGTATCTGCCAACTATATGAGTCAATATTTATCCACAATTACTAATACGTTACGCGTGATCTCTTGCGACGCAGTTAAATGCAGGAGGTTCCGGCGTCAGAGATTGTGCCTCAGAAGTTCGTAACACTGGAAACAACTTTGTTTAAAATGTTGGCTAAAACTATTGTCTAGGATTGCCATTGTTTAATTTTCGCAAATTTGCTTCAAGAAATCTACAGTTCTAGATTAATGCTTTCAGTGTTGAATTATGTACCACGCCCTCTTAACTTGTGTAAAGATCGGAGACATAAACCATTTGCGTGTGCTGCCTGCTGCTGAGTGCCGTGTTATAAGCGTACATGTGGGTGGTAAACATTCTGCGGAACATAAACGATCGCCTGCAGATGTGCGTAGATATTTCCGGCAATTATATTGAACATGTTTCATAGTTTGCCTGGCACACATTTCATGTAAGTTGTTCTCTCTATCACGCGGGGCGTCTGGGAGGCCTGTACATACCAGCGTACTCTAAAGAATGAGCGAGATATGCTTCGGTCCCGTATAAACAAGCTAATAAAACTGCGACCTTGAACACATATCTTGAAGACGTAACGGTTGGGGGCGTGCCCTGGCTGACGTCAATAGGCAAGACAGCCTGAAGCTTTCACGCACTGAATTCATGCGTTCCGTCAAATGATTTTGCATCGAAGCTGCCGAGAAACTAACGAGGTACATATTAGTTAGCAAGTATTTCACGCAGGGCTTGCAAACTTCACATGTTTATATATACAGTATACATATACGCGTACGCATACAAACACACATACACACCTTTAGAGTCGGATACGAGAATGCACATATACATAGTATATATACGTTAACCAAATTCTCATTACGTCTAGTCCTTTGTCGTTCTGTTTTCTAATAACTTCCAGTCTTCCTTCATTCTGTTGGCTAAAGTCTGGCAAAGGACTAGCAACAGTTAAATTATGTTTGATAACGTACTACGCACAGAATCCCAAAAGTATTCGGAACTTCTTTTAAACGTAGTCCCCAATATCTTATATTTTATTCTCAGAAAATGGTAACTGCGTGCAACACCGCAAGTACAACCACTTAACCAGGATGAAATCGATGATGAAACTAACGAGTGAAATCGGTAACGAAATCGTAAGGACATCACGGGGAAAATCCATCATTACGGCATGGCCATCAGTCATGGTGTAAAAAAAGGAGAAAATACAGACATCGCACACTCGAAGGCCTCTAAAATAATTTATTACCCTCAAGTACGCCGCCACACAGAGGTGAAATGAAACAGCAGGTGAAATGTTATTGAACGCGTTTTCATTGACGTCACACAACGCAAACGTCCGTACATAACCGAGATAAGAACTCGTGCCGGACTCATTGCGAAGGCTTTGACGAGGCAAACCGATGCCTTAGAATGCGGTGTGACAGCTACGCGAAGACGTTGACACTTACTTTTGACACGGAATAATGATAAAACCAGCCAGCTGACGCAAAAGAGAAAGTAACAAATGAAAAAGCCTTAAACAAAATTACGCCTATTTCCACACGAGCAGTTCTCTTCATTATGTGAGGTGCATACAGACTATTCACGGTAAATTGAGCACGTTTAACAGTCGTTTATTTTCGTCTTGCTGGCGACTTGTAAATTCACGCCACTTATAAAATCATACATGTCGTTCGGGATAAAGTGTGCACTAAAAATTTAACCTTTGAAAAATATCGCTAGCCATTATTGCATGTAATTAAACATTAACGCTAGTTGCCTTACTGCATGTGTGATTAGCAGCGAAATTACGCAATATAGTTCCATTTATTTCTCTATTTAATAACAATCATACCAAAAGAAAAGCAACGGAACTCGACATAATTGCATTTTATATAAATAATAATTTTTTACGAAACTATACAGATTCCTACTGACTGCATAGTTTATCTTACACGCACAAACATCAAGATACGTGTCCAGAGAGGCTAGACATTTCCAGTCGTTAGCCGTTACGCGCGGAAAGACACGAATTACCTGGAAATAGAACTTTAGCAGGGCTTTTTTGTGTGCTCATTCTATTCCGAGCCGCCTATATCAGTGTAAGAAATAAAAATAGTGTACGTACAGGCAGGGGCGTTGCCACAGTAGGGTTTTAGGGTTCTAAAATTAGCCACAAATATTGAAGAAAAAATATCATATTAAAAGATAAAAAATATTTTGACCGGTATAACATTCAATGTTTCGTTACGAAAAACTGCTAAAATAGCAGTATTTCGTACCTTGAAATCCGAATTTTTCCGGGGGAAACCTTTTAAAGGCGTGATCGAGGTGTATTGAATTATTCTCGGGTTTACACCCCCCCCCTCTCTCTTTTCAAAAATCTTGGCTACACAGGTTTCACAGCATTCATGAAATTATAGTCACAATAAAACATATTTTATTTGCTAGAACTGTTTAAAAGAATGTCTTTAAAAAGTTCTCGTTTTATCGAATCGAGTCAATAGGAAAAATATACATACACATAACTCTCTCTATTCAAGAATATTGTAAAAAAAAATGCGCACGTAGAAAACTTTCTCAAACATAATACGACACACATATCGGGTCCTACAGTCAGGGCAAATTTCCAGTTTTTAATTTTAAAGTTTTATTTCATTTTTCTACTGAAACTATAGCCTGCATATAAAAAAAAGGACATTTTCTAATATGGCTGTTGTTTTATCCTCTCCGCGTTGTTTTTCGATGACCATATATACAGCGATGTAGACAAGTAAACCGCGAAAACACGATAACATAAATTATCTCAAATGTTTCGCTCATTGATGTTAAACTTAATCACCCCACTTCGTAAACGCAGACATAATGACTACAAATTATAACAAACAACACTAGGGGAAAAAAACTAGCTCCCGAGACATGCCAGAAGCCCATCTAGCCAAGACCCGAGTTGGCAGTTGGCTTGGAGCAGTTGCTCGTGCTGATAGAGACTTTCCAGCTTCAACCTTTAGAAAATAGATAAAGTATGTTGACTGCCGAAGATAGCGACCGACCTCACACTCAGTCACATAGCAACCGAGACGAAAACAGCACCGCTGCTGTGCATAGCTAACCCGCACGTTCTACACACTATCCGGAGTTTACGTAACGAAATATACTGTGCGTTGCACCCGGAAACTGCACTAGCCGTGTGTTTGTGTGAGCGAGGCACGGTGCCAAGGACGATGTTGACCGGCTCATCTGGTGCGGTATCACCTCTACCGCAAGACACAAACGGCGTGCATTGGTATCGTACATCACTCGCCTGACTGACACCTATCATCCTATTGGCGAAAAGTTTTAAGCAAAGTCAATTGCATGTTTCTCGAGTAGTTTCACGCACGAAAGGCGGCATCTGCCCAGGGCGCTGAGTGGTGCGTAAAGCTTCGGCCGTTAACAGATTATTTGAAAACTTCTCAACGCGCGTGAGTGATATCTGCTTCGGAATAGCATTCAGAGAACGTTAAACGTGTGTGTATCCATTTGAGTTCCACAACAACTCGGTCCGCGGTGGCCGAGGGTTCAGACCTATCGCCTTTCACCAAGGCGATCCGGGTTCGATTCCCGACGGGGTCGGTACCCGGATTTCCGCATGTGGGAATCGTTTCGGACGATGCCACTGATTGGCGGGTTTTCTCGAGGATCTCCCGTTTACCCCACCCATTCATTCCGGCGCTGCTCCATGCTCACATCATGTTACCCCCACCAGCGCTTAAGACCTCGACATTAAGCGCTGGCCAAACATTCTTCATTTACCGCACAACTCATTAAATCACATATATTATAACTGCCGGAAATGGCGAAAATTGGTGTTCCTGCGGTTCTTTTTAGGGGGAAAAAATATTGGCGTTGAATTTTCTAAAAGGTATAAGTGTGTGCGAAACACAGTTATCTTTAATATTACGTCATTAAATAAATCATAGGAGGTGACCATTGAATGTGCCATAGAGGCGAGTTGTCGGCAAGATGACATCGAAACTACGCAATATAGTTCCATGTATTTTCCTATTTAAATACAACAATACTGAAACAAAAAAAAACCGAAATCGACATATTTGTATTTCATATAATGAATAAACTGTTTTCCATCAAACTATATACGTGCCTATCGACTGCGTATTTAATCTTACAAGCGTACAAAATAAAGTGGCGTGTCCAGAGAGGTTAGAAATTTCCCGCCGTTACGTTACGGAAAGATATAAATTGGCTGAGAATAGAACTTTATCAGGGCTTATTTGAGTGCTCACTGAACCGCCTACAGTAATTAGTATCGACCACGGCGTACTACGCCACATAGCTAGGTCTCATGCGGGGTGTAGGCCTACATTAATTCACGTCAGTAAACTGTGTGACGTACGCAGAGCCATTACCATTTCGCGAAAAGAATTTAGTCCCAAACGGTTTCATTGCCTTGCGTGTACATCGGTAGTTCTACTTCATGGTTATTGGCAGCGTTTCTTTGTGAAGTGACGTGTCCCATTTGACTGTGCCCACCACAGTAAGGTTACCGCGAGGCCACACTCCAGTGATTTGCAGGTACAGCCCCAAGATACATAAGAGTTAAAAAAAAATCTCCAACAATGAGTCAGAATTGTAGATGTGCACGTAATATACTGAAAAAAAAAAAAAAAAAACTGGGGCAAATTTTTTTTCGCGAAAAGTTCATGGCTAGAGAGGATGGTACACATCGTGAAAATTTTTCGTGCCAGCATACCCTTGAAAACGCTGTAGTTTCTTGCAACTAGTTTGACTGGGTGATATACATCTGACACGATGTAGCTGTCTGCACGCCAACAACAGACATAAAATATTACAATAGCGGGATTCTTATTGGCTCAGTCAAACAGGGCAACAGCTCCACGTACAAGCGAAAGCCAGTGATCTGTTGATATGCTGAACGTACGTTGAAACCTAGCAAACAGTCAAGTTTCCACGCGATAAATCATCTTCTCTATTCATGGTCCGAGTCATATGCATCCAACAAGAAATCACAGCTGGAGCAAAAGTTGTTCCGGGTGGTAGACACACTCATTGGGCAACTGGCAAACAAACATGCGAGACAGAAAGACGGCGCCTGCTACGACCGTCTCTAGACAGACCGAGTGGAACCTCGTGGATTCGGAGGGCAATTTAGCGACGTCGCGTCGGCTATCGTCCCACGCCAAGTCGCCTCTGGTTGGCGGCCGCCGCAGACACAAGCTCTTGCTTACTTTCAGTCGTTTATGTCTTCTCCATCCTCCCAGCGTCACTTTCAGAACGACTTCATTTTACGATCTGGGCATACGTGTCTCCATACTGAGTTTTAAGTATAGATGTGAAATTTCGCGTTATTTTGATAATATCACTTGTAATTGTGCAACCACCCAGTGGTGGGCTATATCATCTTCAATCATCTACAAATTTCCTTCTAAACTTCCCAAATCCCTCACCGTCACCAACACCTTCAAAAGCAAAGTCCACTCCGTCGCTGACATTCTAAGAATAGACAGCCTCCACCTCTCTATATCGATCACCATCTGAATCTTCTTACTACTATCCCCTTCTTCCTCCATACTTTTCCTTAGTTATTAGGTAGCCTTACTTACCCCAGTCTCCTTTTCCATTCACAATCCTGTACATCCTGACCAGCCTTTTCACTCTTCTCCTTTCCTTTAATAAGTTCCACCCCAGTACCTTCAACATGGTCAGACCATTCGCCTCCCACCAAGGCGATCAGGGTTCGATTCCCGACGGGGTTGGACCCGCTATTTTCGCATGTGGGAACCGTGCCGGACGATGCCGTTGGTCGGCGGGTTTTCGCGGGGATCTCCCGTTTCCTCCGTTCTGTCATTCCGGCGCAACTCCGCTGGCCTACTCACCTCATGTCACCCCTCACCCGCGAAAGACTTCGATGTTTAGAGGAGTCCTTCGCGGTGTCAAATTTCCACCTTTGACGCGTGGGAACAGCGTAGCGATAAGAGCCAGTGTCCCACGCTTGACGAGAAGCATATCGCCTCTATTCGCAGCGCGCCAAACTGGCATGCATTGTTTCCGTTTTAGTCTTTTTACTATAAGACTTTGAGCCGTGACCCTAATATTTTATTTTTGAATAGTATAAAGTAAATACCGACGCATGCCTCTCGTTTTGCACTTTACGAATTCAGGTAATATTTTCGGAGTTACAGCAGTCTAAAAAAAAAAAAAAAAAAAAAAAAAAAAAAAAAAAAAAAAAACAAGTTTTTAGCCAATTTGAGAGGCCCGAATATCATGTTTCTAACAAGCGTGCTGCATTTTTTTAAAAATTAGAAGCATAGTTTCAAGTGTGTGTTCTTTTCGTAGGTAAACATAATATGAATAAGTTAAGCGGTTTCGCGTAAAAAAGAATACGCGTGACATACTGCAACGCCGTCCATGCGCCAGTCGAGGACTGCTCTTAACCGCTGACCAAAATCTCTCGCTCGCTCATTTACACGAACACGCAGTGGGAAATGGAACAATGCTGGGCAATTTTACATGCAACTGCATCGGCGCTGGTATCGGAACACAGACTGTTCATAGTTACCGTTGCTTCCACGGAAGGACAGAGGGTGACAGTTCTCACAGTAATTCTCTGTTTATAACTTTTTTCCCGTGTAACTTCAGTAAAACTCTACCGTACTCAGTGCAATTACCACAATTTTATGTATTGTATATGTGTGGTGAAATACATGGTGACAATTTTGGTTTTAAAATTAACCAAGGAAGCCTAATTCCACAATATACAGATTGTTGCAAAATCACTTTTTAATATTTTGGGGGTACAAGTCTCTCATCGACACGCACCAGTTTCACACTTGTGTTTGCAGCACATAACACACACACTGCATAGACTGTGCTGAATCATGTTACTGCGGAACGTCATCGCATCTCTCACAGGCAACTACGTACCAGACAGGTAGTAGGCCTATTTAATTGGACGGTATGCGTCGTCCAACGTGGCGTTCCACAGCAACGCGATCCAGTCCTCGCGATATTCACTGTACGTCAAGTACTCTGAAATGAAGCGCAGAAGCTGTGTTTTAAGGGCGCCGCCTACCCGCGCGTGAGAGGCTCAAAAGCGACGGAGCAATAAGGTCGACCTTGAAGTGCGCATCAAATGCCGCATAGCATCAACGAGCCAAGCGTTGAACTAGCGTGCAAGCTTCCCGCCGAACGGTTTCTACTATTGGAACACTAAGCGGTGACCATATAATTTTATTTGTAGAAAGTCTGCAACTAAGTTCAGTGCAGGTGGCAATCTGAGTTTCACATACTTCCGGTTAGTACATTTTGAAGTATGGCAGTCTGAAAAGGTCGTTTTTAGCGATGTTGGAGGGCTTGGAAACAGTGTTTTTAATGAGCGTGGCGTCTTAACAATGAGGTTCCGACCTTGTTTGAAGTTTGTTTTCTTTTCGTACGTTGGCACAGTGAGCACACGTGGAATATTTTTGTAGAAAAAACCTGTTTACGAACACACTGCAACACATTTGAAGCGTGGGGTAGGCGGCCGCCTTAACGTAACTGTGTTCATACGAAGTTTTTCCGTTCCTCTAAATTTTGACATGCAGTTGTGCAACATCTTGTATACAGTAGGTTTGTTTGTTTATTTATTAATTTATTTATCTATCCCGGCTTGAAGGCGCAGTTGAGGCATGGTGGCATTTTCTTATACTGAACCCACAACACTTAAAATTTCTTTTAATCCAAATTTTAGCCATTATTACAAATTACAGCTAACTTAAAACTAAACTTAAATTTAAAAAATAAAAATAATATAACTACACGCAATTATAAAGTACAAACTTAGGCTATAGTAAAAATACTGCACAGGTGCCTTAATTTAAAATATTAGAATTGCATGTATAATAATGAAAACAAACATAAAGAGGGAAAACATTATTCATACACACCCACAATATAACGTCACAATAATACAGCCTCACTATTCTCAGTCTCTAGGAAGACTCAAGTAATATTGACTGATTTTTTTCTTAAATGTGTTAAAACTTGTTATGTTTCTGCGCTTAAGATGCAATGTGACTGAAATACCTTACAGAATATGACCAAATATCTGCCAAAATTCATTCTAAGTACACTACGGTTAGAATATAACTATAATAAATTCAAGACGCTGGCACAGAAGCTGTGTAACCCTGGTTACAGGAATGTTCCGGGAAATTTTCTCTGCAGACATCTGCCACTGCTGCGCTGCTCACGAGACAAAAAAAAAAGACCAACGCCAAAGCATAAGCAAGACAAATAGTCGCGCAATGCAACTGAAAGCTATTAGCGGAATGCTCTCGCAGGAGGTTTTTTTTTTTTTCATTTGTTCCAAGAATAACTTTATTTTCTGCCGCTGAAGTAATTTTTTACGGTGTTCAACAATCACGACTCAATTTTGCCGAAAATTCAATTAAATTATTTATCATAATCTAACTAGGTGTTGTATAAAGAATTTGCCGTTACTTATTCGCATCCAACATGGCAAATTTTGAAGTAAAATAACGCAACATATTTACTATCAGTTTTAATATAATGTTGCAGAAGTATTATACGCTTCTGCCGAATTATAGTTAGTTTGATCTAAGAATACAATATCACCGAAATCATCCAACTGAAAGTAACGGTAAAAATAGTTTAAAAGTAACTTGTCCGTACACCAGTAGTCACCACAACAAACGTCTACGTTGTGTATTAACAAACGAAAAACATTAAACAAAACATTTCCAAAGTCTCCTGTAAAATGAAGGAACTTAGAATTGAATACTTACCATCACACTCAACAAATTAATAGTTATGTTTGATATTGCCATTGCATTTTATTATAAAAAAAGGTAGTTATTTACTCATTAACTGTTTTTACGTGCCCTAGAGCAACTTTACAACCTAGGTAGAGCTACAAGGGTAAAGAGAAAGGCATCGGCCGCCTTGGCCTATTGTATTTACAATCCCAGAATTCGCATATAGTGAGTTTGGAAAACCTGGTAAAACCTAAATCAGCATTGACGGAGCTATGAATAGAACCCAGGATTTTTAAATTGCGAGGCGTATGTTTTACTACTGCTCTGCCTCGTTCGGCGCATCCACCAGAACAACGTATTTGATGCAAATGTAAAAAGACTTAGGCAGAGTCTCAAATAGCTCAGAGAGCAGTCTCTCGCACCCTCTTGACGTCACAGAGTGTACTCTCTGCTGTCCCAAATTCGAGGGAGAGTGGGCGAAAGGGAGAGTGAGCCAGAGTGAGCGACGATGCTCCCTGTCGCCCACTCTGCGGGAAGACATCTTTGTTTTCCTTCAAATTCAAACCATAACCTAAAAGTGGAACTGGAAAACGTGGAAAACATTTACTGTGAGTTTTATGCACTCATTTATTTTCTCAGCTTTCCTTTTATCACGCTAGGTTGCAGTGCTTTGAGGGTGCATCCGAGGGTGGCTGTCTCAATTTAATTGAAGAGTGAACCAGAGTGTGCGAGAGTGAGAGTGTGGAGTGAGAGTGAACACACACTTTATTTGAGACCCGGCCTTAACAGCATGAAAGGCCAACACTCCTTCCATCTTCCCGCAGTTTAATTGTACTCGGTTGAATACGAAAGTATGACTAACTCTACTACAGGTTCGGAAAAGTAAACGAATTTCTTATGGACGAGTCAGGCAAAGTTGCGCTGGTGTCGGTAAGGGGGCTACGGACTTTGCCGAATCCGGTAGCGAGGATTCACGAATGTGACGTCCTCAGAATCAACCTTACACGCGGTGATGTAAATCACGATGTCGGCCTGTCTCTCCTCGGAAGCTGAAATTCGACTCGTGAAAACAAAAACCACGTGGTCACATTCGTGAATCCTCGGTACCAACCTCGGTAAAGTTCGTAGCCCCCTTACCGATAACACCGCAACTAGCAGAAGAATTTTCCCCTTGCCAAAATAATAACATAGAATTTCCTAACCTGTAGTAGAATTTACCATAACGAAATATAATGAAAGTAATCTTTACGCCTTTAAGTCAATACAAAAATACAGACTAGAGTCAGTTTCTTGGACGTACTCCATTGCAAATTGAATGACTGTCAAAGAAAACTAAACAAATAAAAGAAAACCACAATATAAGCAGAGTATGCTTTATTCAGCAAGATACATACACAACGTGAAATTCCAAAATGGAATCGGGTCAAATAAAAAACAAGGAACAAACAGATAATAAATGAAAACAATAACAAATAAAATAAAAAACCAAGTAACATGCGACACAACGATGAGACGAAACAAAAAACACAGTAGATATCAGACACGAACAGAAAAATAACAAAAGGACACAACAAATAGACGAGACAAAACGCAACAGATATCAGACATATACAGACAAGACAAACGACACAATGAAGAGACGAAACAAAACACAGTAGTTTTCCAGACAGACAGTGTTACGATGTTTCGGGAACTGGAATCTGTTCCCGTCATCAGGTAGACACACAGGGTTCAGGAACACGAGTGTGACTGATGATGTATGTATCTTGCTGACTAAAGCACACTCTGCTTATTTTGTGGTTTTCTTTTATTTGTTTAGTTTTCTTTGACAGCCATTCAATTTGCAATGGAGTACGTCCAAGAAACTGAATCTAGTCATGCACTCCCATTGCACAGTTCTTTCAAAGATCACATAAAAATACAGCTTGACACACTGACAGAATTTGGAGAGGACACCACCGTCACAGTTAAGGTTGCCGCCTTGGTAACGTACTTTAAGCGTTCGTGGCCGACACAGCATGCGCAGAACACTTCCTCCTAGCCTCTATAGGCGCAAGTCACTGAACTAGCTAGCAGACTTCGCGCCGACAACTTGCCTTTATGCAAGGAGTATGTAAGGGTTTATAAGAGATGGCACTGCCAGGTTAACCAGCCTTCCTTATTTACGGCCCGATCTCGGTGTCGTAAACGATTGTGTATTACCAACCACGCAACAGAAAACATACATATTCTGTCGAGGGAAATTTTGTGTTAGTATCCACAGTGATGCATAGTCGTGATGAACTGTTTAAATATTTAATT